>BPLR01006493.1:0-72907 GCA_021605095.1 Caerostris extrusa
TTTTTCTAGTCTTTGCTAAATATTTTTTGGATGGGAATAACTAGGAACCAAATGGAAATTTATGCAACATGGAAAGCTGTTGCTATGAGATTTTGCTCTATAAACTGGATCACTTGTCCCAATTTTTTTTTTTTTATTTAGATATTTTCTGTAGTTTCCCCCACATATATAGTTTTCACCCCCATACATATCTCAGGTATACCACTTGTAGTACACCGACAACACACCCGGACGACTTTTAGGTTTGGTTTGGTTTGTCGCTCTACGGTCATCTTGTGCATACAGAGTTCTAAACAGACCGGGACCTTCAGTTCAGTAGATTTCGAACCACTCACAAGCATCCATGCCACCACTCAGGATTCGAATCTGAAGCCTGTGATACCAAAAGCCAGAGCGCTGGCCATGACCATCAGGCCTCGGACGACTTTTTAGGGTAACTGTCCCTCCAACTGTATATCAGCATGAGGGAAAACCTGGTCAACTCCCATTACAAAAACCGTAGACTGTCGATGTAAGAAATTTAGATACACTATCTCAATCGCCATCAAATCTACACATTTTTAAAGCAGTGCCTACAACGCCAACGGAATCGAATCTCTTTCATGCCCTTGTTATATATATAATATATTTAATTAAATATTTTCGTTTAGATTTAAGTGATATTTAAATTTGCACAAGCTCTTCGATCTAATTTCTTTCCTATATTTTGTAGTTAAGCAGAAACACAAGAAAAATTTTAAAAACAGTACAGCATTTTTTAAATGACATTTACGAAAAAAAAAAAATATCACTGTCCATATTTTTTAAAACTATTGGTATTGGAATCGGAAAACTAAATATTAGATTTGTTATTATTCAAAATATTACGGGAAGATTACTTAAGTAAATATATTCTATATCGATCTAAACCTTTTTTTCTTTACACTTGAGTTCTTGGGGAAAAAACAATATCGCTAAGTTCGACTTAATTCTTCCACTTTTTTAAAATTCTTGTTGACATTTCTAAACAAGGGAAGTGTTTATTCAGCTTTTACAACAGAAAAAATGTGTATTATTTCTTGAATATTTAATTTTGTAATCTTGAGGTATTGTTTAAATACGATCTGAATTTTTTTTTTTCTTGAATTGATAATATAAAAGAGAAAAAATATATACTTCAGAATGTAAAATAATAAGATAAATTTCGAAATTTAATTGTTCTGAAAAAATTACAGAAATTTTAAAAATATTCTATGCAAAAAATAATAATAATAATACTTTAACATAATAAAATTACATGAACGTTAAAAAGCATTCAAAGTAAATCAGAAATCAAAAGTAAAAACCCAATTTAACACACTCCGTTGGCACGATTTTGAAATTCGCCAAATTTGGCATATCGAGCATACTCCCAATTTTGGAGATATGTGCATGCACAAATTTGGAATGCTAGATTTGGCGCATTATCCCAGAAAAACATTGTCACCAATGGTGTGGAATAAGCTATATACACATCAAATCAAATTCTTATACTATGATTATATTCTATATATATCATATTAGAGTGTGGATGTACTTTGTAATTTTTTTCAAGAATGTCTATTTTAAACTACCAAGAAACATACTGCGTGTTCGCTGACCAATTTTTAAAAAAAATATATATAATTGACTCATAAAAAGTTGTATTAAATAATTATCATTATATTAATCATTATATCGTATTAATTTATTACGCTTTTATGCTTCTACATATTATAAAAAAATATAAGCTGGATAATTTTAATTAATATTATTTTATGTATTTCTATCCTGATTAATAATAATATTAATGAAAAATTTTTTCAATCATATAAAGTATATTTTTTTCTGAATTTTGATTTTTACATTTACAAAATAATAATTTTTTTTAAATCTCCCGGAATAAAATTGTGGACACAGTAAACTGAAAATTTTATCCTCTACGAAAATTCACTAATCTTAAGAGCTTTTTAGAATGTGTCACTACATAAATAAATATTTACTTTCCAGATCAAATAGCTTGCGTAACATTATTGGAGAACATATTTGGCAACACAAGAGCATATAAAAACAGAAAATTTACTTCTTATGGAATACTGCAGCAGTTTTTATCATTATTGTACAGATAAACTGTTTTATTTTGATATTTCAGTACATGAAAACACTAATAATAATCATCTACTTCAATTAAATCAATTTAAATCATAATAATTAAAAAAATTTCATTTTGTACGTTAAAAAAAAAAAATAAAAAAAAAAAAAAAAAAAATTCTGTTAAACGGAGATATTAATTATTCAAATATCAACCATTTTTCTGACATATTGTTGATATATTGACATATTTTTTGATATATTTGAATTGACATATATATTTGAATGATTATATTAAAAATAAAAAGTATTATTATTAGAATCAAACAATAATGATCCAAACAGTAGCACAATCAAATAAAAATACTAATATAACATTCAAAAAATATATACACTATATTACTAAAAATTACAGTTATAATACACCTTGAACAGAAAAGTAATTGATAAAATTATTTTATTGCTCGATTTCAATTGAAATTTTAAAATATTAATTCTTTCTTATTAATTATTCTTTTTATCTTCTTAATAATCGATGAAATAAAAAATTAATTTCTACTGTTATTTATTTATCATTTTTACACATTTATAATATTAGTTATACAAATCCACTTTTGGATATTTTTAAAATTATCAAATAATTATTATTACAATTGTAATATATACTCTATATTGACTAGTTCAAAAGTTAACTCGAAAGATGGCGCTCTTGACTATGCCACCCCCAACCTCTCAAGGTCACTTAAATCTCTTTGGGAAATCTCCCCCTCCCTCACACTCAAGCCATTAACTTTGTTTTGTCGGGTAGGGATAAAAAAAAAAAAAAAAAAAAAAAAAAAAAAAGTGACACAATCAAAGAACAGTAAATTTCATTCATCAGTATTCAGAGCACACTGCACGGAAGAAGTACTAAGACAAATAATAAAAAAAAAAAGTTTAAAAAAACCTGTAAGGTACTGTAACATTTTTAAAAAAAAAAACATGTTTCGTCCAACAAAATGTACAACATGAATGAAAAGTCTTGATTAGAGCTGAGTTATAGTTCAACATATGATTTAAGAGTGAAATTTTTACTTTTTTTTTTTTTTTTTTTCTTAGCTTAGTAAATCAGGTTTTACTCTTTAAAAAAAAAATGAGTCATTTTTTTTTTTATTTATTGTCTCACTCAAGCGTGTGTAGAATAAAGCACAGCGTGAGAGTTTTTTTCTTTCTCTCTTTACTCTTCTTTTACTTTTTTTTACACTGTTTTGTCTAGAAATAGTAGGCTCCTACGCTCGTAATGACCTTTATTTTTTAAAAAAATTTATATGGATTAATAAAAAAAAAAAAAAAAAAAAAAAAGATTAAACTGTAGAATTTTGTTTGTTTTATTGCTACCTAACGGTGCAAAATATTTCGAATTGTTTACTATTAAATTCAGATAAAATATAATTTTGTTTGGGTAATTTTAATAAATGTATTAAGTAAGTTATTAATTGTAATGTATATCAAGTAAATTAATAATGAAAGCGAAAAAAAATTCTTTCATAATATTCCATCATAAAACATTCATTCATAATATTCCATCATAAAACATTCATTCATGACATTCCATTATAAAATAACATTCATTCATAAAATAACATTCATTTATAACATTCCATCATAAGATTACATTCATTCATAAAACAACATTCAGTCATAATATTTCATCATAAAATAGAGCTCTTTTCATAAAACATTCATTCATAAAATATCATTCATTCATAAAATATCATTCTTTCGTAAAATAACGTTCTTTCATAAAACAACATTCCATCATAAGATAACATTCTTTCAGAAACCAACATTCCTTCACAACATTCCATCATAAAATAACATTCTTCCATAAAACAACATTCATTCATAACATTTCATCACAAAATAACAATTCATAAAATAACATTCCTTCATAACATTCCATCTATTGCAATATCGGAGCAGAAGTTCAATACCGGTATTAGGTATTTTTAGATCTTAATACCGGAATACCGGTTTTAATACCGGTAGTAGAAATTTTAGAAAAAGAAAGAAAACGCAGGTTGTTTTTTTGTTTTATTTGCCAATTTTATTAGAGAATGTAAATGTCACAAAAATATTTGTAACTTATAAATTTTAACGGTATATAAAGAATCACAAAAAGTAAAGGAACATCTTATTTATTTAAATCACAAAAAGAGTGTAAATATCACTATTCAGTCTGTGGTACTATTACAATTTTTTGAAATGTGATCTTAAAAACATAATGCATCAATTGTACTATCATTAAGCCTGGAACGTAATTTTGTGCAAAAATTACCAGCTGTCGAAAACGCTCTTTCAGCATCTACGCTAGTTGGTGGTACTGTTAGCAATGCGCGATATACTTTTTCCAAGTATTTACCTCTAAATGCTTCATCTTCAAATAAATCTATTTCTCGTCGGATTATTTTGGATACAGCTGATTTCTGTATTGCATTTTGGTTTGTTGAAATTTTTTAGTTATCGCTAATTCTAATTTTTGTTCAAGAGACAATTAATTTTCACTATCAACTTCGATAACTGTACCAAATTCTTCTGAGTGTGGATAGGTTCTGAATTATGAATAAGAATTCACAGATAAGAGTTCTTTCCCAGATACGATTCTTTCTAAATTTCTAGTACATACCGAAAAACCGGTATTTAAACTTGTGAATACCGGTATTACAAAAATTGTACAAATGGCTCAAAATACCGGTATTCGGTATCCCGGTATACCGGTATTCCATCATATAACATTCTTTAATAAAATAAACATTCTACTTTATAAAATAACATTAGAAATTCTTCTTAAAAATCCGTTATAAACAGCTTCATACTTTTTGTTCCAACAGATATTTTCTCTTTTGATGTATAATATATATTTCAAAATTTTTCTTTAATGATCCAATCAAAATATTCTTCGGAAGTTATTTGTTTAAACTAAGTAAAACTCATACATACCTTAGAAACAATTCTATGATAAATTTTCAAATTTGTTTTACAGTTTGAGACTTACCTATAAAAAAAAAAAAAAACATTATTATTTGGAACGCAAACACATTTATTTATAACGAAGAAACTACATCATGTATTTACATAGTGCATTTCTTGAAGTTACATATTTATAAAAATTTTATAAAATGCATATATACATTGTTTTATTATATTAAAAAAAGATGATAAATTTTTTGATTGAAACACAGTTTATTATTTCACCTGTATAATAATTAAAAAAATAAATGCTTGTAATTGTTCATAATGATTTTTTAAAATTATAAAATCATATTAGATATAAGGAATTATTTTATAATTATTTTGAAGGAAGTTTTTATAACAGAGATTTAAATTCATAAGAACCAAGATAAAATCGTGATATTGCTTGTGTTTTTATCTTTTTTAATCTATGATGATAAGTAACATAAATATGCGTTGCATAACGATTTAAAAAAAACTATATACGCATTATTTCTATATAGGAATCCAGATAATATAAATGATATATTGAAATTTCCACAATAAATGGAAATGCCATGATATTGCATTGTATTAATATCTTTCTCCATACATTATCAAAACTATCATTACTTCTAAATGCATAATGTTTATGTATACAAAGCATTAAACATTTAAATGTTTTAAGTTTTATTGTAAGAATTTATTTTTCTGAATAATTATCTTATGTTATACTTTTAATTTAACGTAAAAAAAAAAAGACGATGAATTTTAGATTGAAACACAGGGATTATTATTATAATTATACAAAAAAGTAAATACTTGCAATTGTTCATAATGATTATTTTTTAAATTATAAAACCATATTCGATATGAGAAATTATTTTATAATTACTTTAAAGAGAATTTTATAAAATAAATTCAAATTCATAAAAACGGAGAAAATTTTGATTTCGCTCGTGTTTTACCTAAAAAATTTATATTGTTCTGAATATTTATCTTTTTTAATCTATGATGATAAATAATATAAATATGCGTCACATAAAAAATTCAGCATACTATAAACGCACTATTTATATATAGGAATATAGATGATATAAATATAATATTAGAATTGCCACATTAAAATGGAATGCCATGATAATATTAAAACTGTATTAAAATCTTTTTACACACATTATCAAAACTTTCATTACTTCTAAATACATAATTTTTATCTATACAGATCCGTTAAACATTTAAATGTACTGTATTCAGTTTCATTGTTAGAATATATGTCTTTGAATATTTATTATATATGTTTTATGTAAAGTAAATAAAAAAAAAAAAATATTATGAAATTTTAGATTCAAACACAGTTTAATAATTATACAAAAAGTAATATTCTTGTAATTGTTCACAATGATTTTTTTAATAGTAAAACCATATTAGAATGAGGAATTATTTTATAATTACTTTAAAGAGAGTTTTATAATATAAATTCAAATTCATAAAAACTAAGATAAAATTGTGATTCTGTTTGTTTTACCTAAAAATGTATATTGTTCTATATAACTATCAAATACTATTTATCTTTTTTAATCTGTTATAATAATTAATATAGATATGCATCACATAAATTTAACAAATTAGAAACGCGCTATTTCTCTACAGGAATCCAGATAATGTAAATGGAATATTGAAATTTCCACAATAAATGCAAATATCATGATAATGTATGGTATTAAAATCTTTCTACTTGTATTATTAAAACTTTCACTATTTCTAATGCATAACTTTTATCTATACAGACCCGTTAAAAATTTAAATGTATTCAGTTTCATTGTAAGAATATATTTTTCTGAATGATTATCTTATATTATATTTTTATTTAAAATAAAAAAATTTTTTTAAAGAATGATGAATTTTTAGATTGAAACACTTTTTAATATAATAATTATACAAAAAATTAAATGCTTATAATTGTTCATAATGACTGTTTTTAAATTATAAAATCATATTAGATATGATGAATTATTTTATAATTATTTTGAAGAGTATTTCTTTTATTAATATATTAATTTAAATTAATTTAGCTTAATATTATTTATGAATTTATATTTAAATTCATAAGAACCAAGATAAAATCGTGATTTTGCTTGTGTTTTTATCTTTTTTTAAAATCTAGAATTATAAGTTATATTATGCGTAACATAACAAATTTAACAAACTATAAACGCACTATTTCAATATTTGAATCCTGATAATATAAATGCAATATTGGAATTTCCACAATAAATGCAAATAATGCGTGATAATGTATTGTATTAAAATTCTACATCCATTTTCAAAACTTCCATTACATCTAAATGCACAACGTTTATCTATACAGAACACGTTAAACATTTAAATGTATTCAGTTTCATTGTAGGAATATATTTTTCTGGATACTTATATTTAAAGTAAACTTTTAAAGTATACAATTCAGAAAAATATTTAAAGAAAAAAATAATGGAGTTAAACAAGAAATTTACGAACGAATCATTTTTTTTTGTATGAGTTAAATTTGACAAAAGTTTTGTTTGTTTCAATAATAAAGGCAGTAAAACTGATGTGAAATAAAATTGGAATAGAATTTTAAAAGTCAATATGATTAGCATCATTAAATAAAGAAAGAATTTGAAGGAATTTAACGACATTTATAATGAGAGTGAGAGATAATGTTATGAATTACGGTGTAATTTTGTTTTATTTCACGATAAATTGCAGGACGGTTTGATATATTTTATAAGATTATATATTCATATAACACAAACTAGATATAATTTTATAGAGTTTTAAACATATCGAAAGACAATCATAATCAGTGCGTAAAAAATATACAGACGTAACAATTTATTCAACTAGTGATTAGTTTAGTTATAAAAGGATTTTTAAGCTATAACATTTATTCAAATTACTCAAAAAAAAAAAAGGTATAATTGCTTTATAGTTTATATAATGCTGCATTGAGTAGATATTTTAAATTTAAAAGATACATTTTACATTTACGATAATGAAACCATTTTTTAAGAAACAAATATGTTATATTAATATTCGATGTTTATTGTATAAAGATTAATAAACATTGCAATAAATATTGTTAATTTAATTTTAATTTTTGATACATAAGTTATAGTTTATATATTGGTCGTAATATCTTAGTTTACGCATATTAACATAAAATATAACCCATAATTTAAAAATAAGTATAAAATTTAAAGAACATTGTTATTATTTAAATAAAGGAGCTATTTTCATCAGAAAATTTTCAGAAAAATATTAAAAAAGGCAACTAATACACTGAAATGCATTTCTGTATACATTTGCATAGTTGCATTTTATGCAACTTTTTAAATGAAAATTTGAAAAGTGTTCATTTGAAAATGCATTCTAAATACATTGGCATAGTTATATGAAGAACTTTTATAAATGAAAATGTAAAGAATATGAAATGCATTCCATATACATTTGCATAGTTGCATTTTAAACAAATTTTATAAATTAAAATATTTGAAGAATAATTGTAGATAATAAGAAAATGATATCTATCAATTTACATAATTACAAAAAAGACGGATAAAATATCATCTCTTGTATTAAAAAATTAAAAACGCAATTTTTTATGTTATTTTTCTCTTGTAAACAAACAACATAAATCAAGCTCATAAGCGTAGGCTACTTCAATTAGAAAACCGTATCACATAATAACAGAACACTTAATGTAATTTCTTTATTAATAATGCATCTTGTTATTAAATATTGGTATTGCAAATTACATCTAGCTCATAAAATGCACTCAACAAAAGCGATTCGTTGCGTATGTGCACTTCAAGTCGGGGAGAACACAAAGGGCGGGGGTGTACAAGGGCAGGAAATGTGCATCCGCCCATAATACTTCGCGGGCGGTGTTTAGCAAGGGCGCGAGAGGGGCGTCACCGTGTTTAAATCGCACGTCCCGGATGTGTTGTGGGTGTTCAGAACGTCACATTTCCGTTCGATTCGGTTTCGAGCGTTTATTTGCTCAGATTTGCTAATATTTTAGGGGACAACGGAAATGCAGGGTCATTCATTTATTTTTCACGGCGTTTTTTCACAGGGGTGGAATAAGGGAGTCCAATGCTTGACGACATTTTTTTAATTAGAGAATTGGTTCTATACACCTCAATTGACTATTCAAGTCAAGATATGCATTAGACAATGAAGAACAAAATTAAACAACAGTTCAATGATTTTTACATGCTTTCTTCATTGAACTAGATATGTAGAGTCTTGGTGTTAAAAATCAAGTCAATAGACATGTAGCAGTTTCGGAGTTAACCAGTGTGCTTAGGGATGTTCCAGGCCTGCTGCACTGAATTAACATTATTCCAACTTGCCATGCCCATCTTCTTTATCGAATCCAACAGATGTACATTGCTTCCTACACATTCATCGCGACTATTCTCAGCATAGCCACGGAAACCTTCGATTCGCCATCGCTTGTCAAGTTTCGAAACAAGATTTGAACCTTCCTCAATTTTCAAGATTTTAAAAATCAAGTGCTCGGTTCGATATGTACACGTAAAAAATTGAATTTATTTCAAGATAACTACGAAATAAATATTTACAAAATAATTTAGGCACAATTATGCAAATTGGGTTTATGGATGTCCCACATGGCACATTATAAAGTCAGTGCCAGGACACAGTTTCATTTCCTACTTTTGAGCGATACAATTGCTACTTTGAAAGATGGATTAGTTTACGAGGAGATTTCGAGATTTTCTCGTATAAACAATCTAAATATTCCAGATTTTCCAAAATATAAAAATAAAATGTCAGTAAATACTCCCCCCCCCCCAACAAGACATTGGCCTCGGTTCTATTGTTCTAGATTCTAAATTTGGCCCACTGTAGTGCTGTCAGCCATTATAAAGTAGCTTGAAAATTTATAAGTTTAAGGGACTAACAAGCAATTACAGATGGAACAATATTTTGTTAAAGGATGTAACGTTTTTTTCTACCCAACTAGTAAATAATATATATATATATTTGTATATAGAGCACTTACAGTAATTAGTTGTAGGTTTTTAAATGCGCCCCATCTTAAAAAAAAAGTTTGAGAGCTTATGACTAATTGTATCTACAAAATATAAACCATAAAAATATCTTTAAATGATAAACATGTTTACAAAATGATATATTCCATTGCTGTACTAGTAGAATGTTTATTATTGTCATAAACATTCAGTGTAACATGTTGCCAATAATAAAAAAAAAATAAGCATACTCTCGATGATTATTTGCTGAAATATTTTAATCAAACATTTAAAAAAAATAAGAACAATTGATGAAAATATTAATGAAATAAAAACTGAATATTTAACTGTTGAAAACTCATCATTTACAAATGTAAAAATACAAATGTACAAATATAAAGAAAAAAATGTCTAAAGTCATAAATTTCTATTTTGCAGAACAATGGATAAATAAAAATAAAGCTGATGTATGTTAAAATAAAATTTCATTAAACGTAACTCAATATTTAATTCCATTACTTCGTTTAAATTTTGTTTACTTTTTTAAAACCAAGCACAACATTTTTCAATTTTTAAAAAGAAATTGAAATTAAAATTTTATTTGTGGCACTTTTCTTGAAAAAAAAAAATAATAATAATAATTTTGTATTCCAATAAAGATGACGCCATAATTATATTACCAACCCAAACTAAAAATTTAGATTTTTTTTTTTAGTACGATTTGCGTATTAAAATGCAACGTTCTATTTAAAACCTAAAAGGATCATTACAACAGGCTCCGTAGTAATTCCCTGAATTTCCTGTCAGTAACGATTCAGACGAATCACTAAACGTCTACTTTCCCATAAAAAAAAAAAAAAAAAAAAAAAAAAAAGAACGCAACCATTTCATTTGCTGGGGTATCATTCCTGCATGCATTCATCTACCGTGTCATAACACCTGGTACTAAATATCACAGAACGACCGTTGCTCTTTGCCATGTAACGGTGACCGTGACGTCATCGCCAACTGCCTTTACGTGACTGACCGATCTTCCGGCTGATGCCATACGAAAAGTGAAAATAAGCATCCGATTGTAGTGATGGTGTGTGACCAGATGCACGCCATTTGAACACACGAGAGAATACGTCTTTCTGGTCGGTGGCATAATTCTCCGAAAACGGTGTGGCAACTGTGTGGTATCGTTTTGAAAAAAAGTGGCGCGTGCAAAGCGGTTTTGTTCCGAATGTCGTTTGGCGTTCGTTTTTTATTGTTTGGGGTTGTTGTAAAAAGTGAGACTGGCAATTATTGGTTTTGTTGATTGTCTGAATTCTTTTTTTTTCAGGCTAATTATACTTGGTTTACTGTGGTTTTTAATTCCTTCTATTAGCTCACACTCTCCCTACATATATCTTGTTCAAATTTTCAATCGTTAATAAAATACCTTTTATTCATCCACTCAAGTTCAAATGCATTTTAAAACTTGTCGTGGATGACAAAATAAAAAAATTAATATAAACTGCTTTTATCTTTAATATATAAATGATATTATCATTAATTGTTATATATATATATATATATGTGTGTATTAAACTCATGCACATGTGTTTATTATGTCTTAAGTACATAAATTTTTTTTTTTTTATTTCCAATGGCAAGTACATAAACAATAGCTTATGTACTTAGAGAGCATAATAAATAAACATTATTTGATATTTATCTTAATAATCAAATCACCCGAAAATATTTCTCAAGTATGTATTACTAATGATACATAAATAACATACATTTCCGCTAATATATAAAAGTAGTAAATGTATTGTAACATAATAAATATTTATACATTTCCGATAATATTGTTTCTTATAACAATATCAATAAATAATGATATTTTAGCCTTATAGTATAAAAAGCTTAGCAAATGTACCGAAATTCAAGAGCATACATTATAAATACGCTCAATAAATGTCCAATAGTCAAAATACTAACACATAAATAATTTTTGGTGTATTTAATTTTATCCGTGATAATCAAACGTTCGATAATATCACATATGTTACAGTAAATAAAATGGAAAAATTGGAATAAAAAATAAATGCGGAAATAAATGTATTAATCTAAAACTACACATACTGTTTTTATTAAAAAATTAAATAAAACTGAAAAATACAAAATAATTTAAAAGGCTATTAGTTGGTCTAATGTGCAGTGTTTTAATTACAAGTATCTTCAGTTAGTATGCTAGTGTTAAAATCTTAGACATGAGTCAAAGTTTAAAATGCACGCAAACTGTCTTGCTAAAGCACAAAGGTTCCATTATCCGATGGAAGGGCGTTGCAGTCACTGCTATTAGAAATTAGGAGATTATGACTCTGTGTGTATCTTGCGTCTTCAGGGTTGTAGTTTAATAGGTTTTTTTAAAAAGGTAAGCAAGTTATGAATAAATAACCTCAATGTCCTTCCTAATCTAATGAGTCTAATTAATTGAAAGACTATGTCCTTCTAATCTAATTATATTTTTTTAGTTGTAGTTGAAACAACTCAAATTTACTGGTGGCCTATCAGCTATTGCGTGGAAAACTGCCTTGTGAAATGGATTCAAACACAGAGATGTAATAGGGGTGTAAGATAATTTCGGGAAATTTTTAATTATAATAACATAATAATTTTATATTACATAATATCAAAAAGAGGGACCTGATGGTTGAGTGTGTTCGAGTCCCGACAGTGCCAGGGTTGTTTGTAGTGGTTGGAATCCACCTTAAAACTTAGGATCTTGTCTAATATGACTGTAGAGTGTTGGGCGTAGGGTTGACAATTCTACCCCATAAAAAAGAAAACATCTCCCTGTCTAGAAATATATCTGCCTACTGGCAGATGGCCTTGGCCGACCATGGGGCTGTTGCGCCAATGATGATGATGATGAACAGCAAAAGAAAAATTAGCAACAACTATTAAACTTTTCTTTCAAAATCGTCTGACTAACACCCTTAACAAATAATTCATTCGTCCATTTCCACCTATAAACCGGATATGTGCCCTACCACCAATTAGTTGGTACGACTATATGCACCTTTTTACTTTTTAGCTACGTAGCTCAATAATTTAATTTTATACATTCACTGTTGCAGCAATATAAATTCAGTAGTGGTCAAAGAAAAAAAAAAATGTGTATTTTACCTTTTTATTTAAAATATAGTACTACAATATAAGAACTGCATAAAAAGTAATAATTCTTGAACACATTCTTTGTATGTGCTCTGAATAAGATCCTCACTTTAATGAATTCAGTTGACGCCCAACAAATACCTCACTTTCAGAACGGGGAATACACATGGAACTATCAACTAACTACCAGACCCAATCTTTTTCTTTATTTTGGAAAACTCCAAAATGAAAGAATAGGTTTCTGGAAAAATAAAAAAGTCGTGAAAGTTCATAATAACTCACCAAAACCCCATAAGAAAAGAAGAGAGAAATTCGGAATATGGATGTCTTACGGTCACGCAAAAAGCGAATGGCCGTGGAATAGAACGAAAACAAAAAAAAAAAAAGATGGTAATCACAAGCACTGGGAAATAGCCGTTACTTTCCCCCTAGTAGAAAAGTATGCTTTCAAAATCCAGCCAGAAATGCGCACGTCCTTTTGCTGAACAAAAGGTCTTATTTTTAAAAAAAGAAATCGTGACACGAAAAAGTGAGCAACTTTTTTATTAATAAAGACTTGAGACTCAAGAATATGAGGTTTTTATACAATATTTTCGGTGGTCTTTTTCTCACTTTAGAGTATGCACAAAATTAGTTGTAACCATTTGGGCAGGATATATTTTTTATATTTTTAAATCATTAACAAAGAAAGTTTTATATCAATTTTATGTACTATTGTGTCCAAAAAGTAAGACCAATTTTCAATTTAAAATTCCGGGGACATATGGAATTTCAATTTTTAAGTTACTGGCACTGTCCTTGACTTCTGTGTGAAATGTGACGTCAAAATATTCATTCGTGTTTGTGTTAGGTTTGGCTTTTTTGAGAGACGTTAAAACAGATCCCGGTGATTTTTGAAATGACTGAATTAATTGAGCAAAGAACTTGCATTCAATATTGTTAGCGGAAACGTATAGAATGTTGCAGAAGGCATTCGGTGAGCATTCCTATAACGGTAAGAAATGTTTAGAAATGGTATAAACAGTTCAAAGAAGGCAGAGAACGCGTTGAAGACGAAGAGCCCTTTGGTCGACCCTCAACCTCAACCGACGAAGCTCACGTTCAAAAAATTAAAGATTTGGTGTTTGCAGACCGTCGATTTACAATTAGAGACCTTGCTGATGATGTTGGAATTTCAAAAGGATCGATCAATTCCATTTTTGGGCTTCAAACGCATCAAAACTCGATTGGTACCGAAAACACTGAATGCGCCAGCTCACACTGCATTGATTCTTCGTGACTTTTTCGCCAAAAAATGAAATCCATATCGTTCCATCAACCATCAACTGAATGGTCGTGGAATAGAAAGAAAACAAAAGATATGGTAATCACAAGCACTGGGAAATAGCCGTTACTTTCCCCTAGTAGAAAAGCATGCTTTCAAAAATCCAGGCGGAAATGCGCACGTCCTTTTGCTCAACAAAAAGTCCTTTTTTAAAAAAAAGAAATCGTGACACGAAAAGTGAGCAACTTTTTTATTAATAAAGTCTTGATACTCAAGAATATGAGGTTTCTATCCCATATTTTCATGGTCTTATTTTCACTTTAGAGCATGATACAAAATTAGTTTTCACAATTCGGGGAGGATATAATTTGTACATGTTTAAATCATTAATAAAGAAAGTTTTACGTCAGTTTTATGTATTAGTATAAAAATTAAATGAATTTGGTAATTTATAACCATATTAATGTAAAATACATCCTTCCAAAAACATGATATTTTATTCAACCTTTTCCAATTCTTTTCCATGAGTTCTCAGAAATAACCCACGAAATTAACACGATGAAATTTTATACATTTTTATTGTAAAACCTTAATAAAAGGTACCTGATAAATAAAAAGATGTTTTGTAGATATATTATACTACAAATTACTTCAATTTGATGAAAGATAATCAAAACATAAAGTTAATCTATGTTATGAATATTTGATAATATATATTCATATAAAGTTAATCTATGTTACGAATATTTAATAATAGATATTCATAACAGAAAGTTAATCTATATTATGAATATTTGACAATAGATATTCATATAAAAGTTAATCTATGTTACGAATATTTAATAATATAGATTCATAACTTGAAGTTAATCCACATTATGAAAAATCATAGCATTTTTGTAATTGCCTATTACTTGTGTTTATTGTAAATGCTGCAAATTGAATATTTATATTTAATAACTTCCTCATTTTTTTCAAGAAGAGTTAAAAATTAACAATCGATAAAATACGTAAAATAAAAGTTTATTCATTAAAAATAAAAGTGAATAAAATAAACATTTATTTTAGAATATTTAAATAAAAGTTAAAAAAACAAACAATACGTTTTTATCAAACTTTAAATTAATTAAAATGGTTGAGGTTTATTTTCTATTTAAATAAGAAAGCATGAAGTAAAAAAAAAATAACTTAATAAACATTTCCTGGTAAACCGCATAAAAATATCTGACGAGGTAGTGTTAAATACAAATATGTTACACATTCTTTTTTAAATAGCTAAATATTAAATAAAATTACAAAAGATGGCTCTCGCAACGGGACTCATTATAAATAAAATCTGAAGTGCAAACAGTAACGAACTCAACTAGGAATTACAAAAGTGTTTGTTAGCAATTTTTAAAATTTCCATTAAATACTACTATTATCCAGCCTTATTTATTTTTTTCTACACAATCCCTTTTAAATCGTCTGCCAGTAAAAACAGAAATCGTAATCGTTATCAATATCATTTAAAGAGTCTGCTCAAACAAATGCAGCTCTCTTTAATTAGAAAAGATGGAAAATTCTCTGTGGAATATAATTTATCAAAGAATCTAACCCCAAAGGGTGGCGAAACAAAATTGTTCGAACGAAACCTTAATTGACAATCTCTCGTTCATGTTGCCACATTTAAATTACAAATACGTTTCGAATTCTTATTTTATTTATTTTCTTTCTTTCTTTTCATATTGAATCACAGGGGACAATGAAAGTTATACTCGATTCGTGTTACAGCTGCAGTTTTAATTTAAACATATATTCCTTTTGAAATAATATTTGTTCTGCCTGAACCGGGAGTGGTTATTTATCCTCCGTTTATGATTTGAAAGAAAGCTCGAAATCTTCCGAGCATTATGGTGTCGATTTTGACGCCTTGATTGTTGTCGTTGCAGAATTTTAAAAATCATTTTGATGTATCAGTATTCGTCATTAATTAAAATTATAATGATGGATCGAAAAATAACGTAGGTTTAAAATATCAAATCAAGTTTATATTAAAAAATAAAATTAATTTAAATTAATTATTTTGATTTACAGTTTTTTTTACCTTTTCATTTTAAAATTTCAAGAAATATTATACTACATTCTTTAACTGATATTAGGAAAATCAAGATGTTAATTTTTAACTTTATAAAGTACATTTTCTTATACAAAAGTATTTTTATAAAGTACACTTTATTACACAAAAGTACACTTTATAAAGTACATTTTATTACATTTTATTACACTAAAGTACACATAAAAGAATGCACTTATAAAAAAAATTACAATTTATTTCAATTTGATAATAGATATTCATAACGTAGCGTACATTATTTTTTGCCACTGCTTACTTAAAAAAATCATTACATTTTTGTAAATGCCTCATTTACTTGTTTTTTCTATAAATGCTGCAATTTAAATATTAATATTTAATAACTTTGATTTTTCAAAAAAGATTTAGAAAGATAAAATACGTAAAATAATAATTTATTCATGAAAAATAAAAGTGAATAAAATAAACTTTTGTTTAGAAAATTAAAAAAAAAATAATAATAAAAACAAACAATAAGTTTTTTTTATCAAACTTTAAATTAATTAATTGAGGTTTATTTTCTATTGAAATAAAAAAATCACGAAGTAAAAAAAATTAACTTAATGAACAGTTGATGGTGAACCACATAAAAATAACTGATAAATAAAAATGTGTTACACATTCTTTTTAAATAGCTAAATAGTAAATAAAATTACAAAGATGACTCTCGCAACGGGACTCATTATAAATAAAATTTGAAGTACAAACAGTAACGAACTCAACTAGGAATTACAAAAGTGTTTGTTAGCAATTTTAAAAAATTTCTATTAAATACTACTATTATCCAGCCTTATTTATTTTCTACACAATCCCCTTTTAAATCGTCTGCCAGTAAAAAACAGAAATCGTAATCGTTATCAATATCATTTAAAGAGTTTGCTCAAACAAATGCAGCTCTCTCTTTAATTAGAAAAGATGGAAAATTCTCTGTGGAATATAATTTATCAAAGAATCTAACCCCAAGGGTGGCGAAACAAAATTGTTCGAACGAAACCTTAATTGACAATCTCTCGTTCATGTTGCCACATTTAAATTACAAATACGTTTCGAATTCTTATTTTATTTATTTTCTTTCTTTCTTTTCATATTGAATCACAGGGGACAATGAAAGTTATACTCGATTCGTGTTACAGCTGCAGTTTTAATTTAAACATATATTCCTTTTGAAATAATATTTGTTCTGCGTGAACCGGGGAGTGGTTATTTATCCTCCGTTTATGAATTAAAAGAAAGTTCGAAATTTTCCGAGCATTATGGTGTCGATTTTGGCGCCTCGATTGTTATCGTTGAAGAATTTTAAAAATCAGTTTGGATGTATCAGTATCATCATTAATTAAAATTATAATGATGGTTCGAAAATAACGTAGGTTTAAAATATCAAATCAAATTTATATTAAAAAATAAAATTCATTTAAATTAACTATATTGGATTTATATTTTTTTACCGTTTAATTTTTAAATTTCAAAAAAAAAAATTATACTGCTTTTGATATGAAAATCAAAATGTCAGTTTTTAACTTTATAAAGTACACTTTTATTACACTAAAGTAATCTAGTAGTAATGAAGAACAAATGTAGGTTTAATGTATGATTTACTCAAATTTGGTATAAAATTATATAAAATTTATATTAAAAAATAAAATTAATTTAAATTAATTATTTTGGATTTATAGTTTTTTACCGTTTCATTTTAAAATTTCCAAAAAAATTTATACTACTTTCACAGATATTATGAAAATCAAAATGTCAGTTTTCAACGTTATAACACTTACAACGTTTATTACACTAAAGTACACTTTATTACTTTTTAAAGTAATTATAAATACTTTTACTTATACATACTTTTTATTTTTATAAATACTTTAACTTAATACTTTTAAAGTGCTTTATAAGTGTACACTTTTAATAAAGTACACTAATAGTAATAAAGTATACACATAGGTTTCATGTATGATTTACTCAAATTTGGTATAAAATTATATAAAATTTATAATAAAAAATTAAATTAATTTAAATGAACTATTTTGGATTTATAGTTTTTTTTTTCCGTTTCATTTTAAAATTTCAAGAAATTTTACATTTTATTACACTGAAGTACATTTATAAAGTAAACTTTATTACACTAAAGTACATTTATAAAGTAAGCTTTATTACACTGAAGTACACTTATAAAGTAAACTTTATTATACTAAAAGTACACTTAAAAATGTACGCTTATAAAGTACACTTATAAAGTACACTTATAAAGTACACATATAAAATACACTTTATTACACGAACGTATATTTAAAAATGTACACTTTATTACACTAACGTTTATTTAAAAATGTACACTAAAAGTACATTTAATAATGTACACTTATAAAGTACACTTTAAACTTTAAAGTATTTTATAGCTTTGTCAATTTATAACATTGTAACTTTTAAAAATATTATTCATTACAAACACGTTTTAAACCGATTAAAGAGATAACTAAAGACATGGACACAAAATGACAATATCATTAAATTATTTCCGATTCATTTCAATATATATTTTCGTTAAGCCTTTAAAACCAAATACTTTTAGATAAAAATACGCTTGCATTTTTTATTAAGGCAATTACTGTATTTTTTGTTCGCAAAAAATGCAGTTATTTTCTTTGAAATAATAATTAGATCCCTGCTAAATATGATTTTTTTAGTTGAATGGCATACATTATTAATAGCATTATTTGACAAACGTGAAAAAGTTGATAATTTGAGGGGACATAATCTACTTCAAATGAAATGAATCTATTTCATTTCGAATTTTTAAGATCAAAGTGTTTAGCTGATGAGGAAAATCTTTGTGAATAAAGAATTTATTATGAATATAAAGAATTTAATTTTTTTTAGCTTTAGAATTTACTTGTAATATTTTTTCCATCCATTATGAAGTGAAATCTAATGAATTTAAAAAAAAAAAAAAAAATCAGCAAGAATTTCAAAATATTTGCATGTTTCAATTATGTTTGAAATACTAATCTAATTTAATTCTATGCTTTCAATGGATGTTTTTAAAGTATCAACTTAATGTGTACTCACAATTGAAATTCCTCCCTTTTATGTAAATATAATTTTGAATCATTGTTAAAATTATTAATTCAAATAGTAATCCTTTTTTTCATATACGTAAAGCTGGGAATAAAACATTGAATGAATTTCGCTCAATTAAATATTAAACAGTTTTAAAATTTCTACACGTCTTAAAATATATCAATACCTAAAAAAAATGTGAAAATTAATTTAATGTTGATTTAATTTTTTAAAATTAAAAAAAAAAAATTGAAATCCATTCAAGAATTTCAATTTATCATGTGTGAACATACTTTACTGGCCGAATACATTTGGAAGTATACAAATGTTCAATAACCCAATTAATTTATGAACCAATTGGTCAGAATACTACAAGAATGGGAGTTCTGTACTTTAGAGTTCCGCTTGTTTATTTGGGTATTTTTGCTCTTGCGATTTTTGCCAACAAATAAAATGGCCGCTGCTGTTTTGGCGATTCCATTTGGCGCGGAAGACAGACTTGGCGAAATCGGAACCCTAAAGTGGAGGATCGCACAAGAATTATTAAATTCAATAGTGACAGGTTATTAAACAAAATTTAATAATTCTAATAGACGTAATTATTCAAATACTAAAAGAAACACTATCCAATTCAGACAGATAAATGATGATTAAATTAATTTTTATAAATATAAACAGATTCTTTAGACACTATTTTGAGAATAATGAAACAATAATCTGTTTAAATTTTGAAAGCCAGAGAATTAAAAATGAACTACAGAGCACGTGATTTAATATGGATCAATCGTCATATTTAGCAACACATATTTCACGCTAGTTTTAAAACACGAATAAAATCACATGAAAATCAACGTTTATTTTAAAATAAAAGTTTTTGAAATGAAAGTTTCTCGAGTTGCAGGATGAGATTAATCCGTTTTAATTAATAACTTGTACCATCATCTTTTATTCATCATCTTTCCGTTCTACAGTGAACATCGATCAGCCAAGACCATAAACCTAATAAAAATCTCTTAAAATCCAAATAAAATAACAAACAACGATAAGAGATAAAAACATGATGAGTACAGGTGGAGTAACATGAAACTTGAGACAGCTGTAGTCAAGTTCAAATCGTGCAGCCCAAATAAAGTAAACAGAAATATTTAAAATAAGTTTAAGCTAGGCAAGAAATTGAAATTTAGTTACTTTTTATTTACTAGCTTTTTTTTTTTGATAAGCCACGGACTTCTAAACCAGGGCAACACCATTTTCACACATGATAAAAAACGAAATTGTTAAATTATTTCTTAAAATTATGTTAAAAAGAGAAATAATTTATCAAAGAATTTCTCTTATCAACAAGATAAATACTACAGTTAATCTATTTAAATAAGGAATGCAATCTTTCGCTGTTTAAAAATTATTTACTTATTCTTTGAAATGCAAGTTAATGCTTTTTTTTAATCAATTATCGAGTTTGAGATCCACCATAATAATTTTTAATGAAAACAATACTTTTTATCATGTTAAATATAATGAACATGGGTCTTGGACTCTAAAAATATGCATTATTAGTATATACAATAATGATATTTAAAAATTTTTAATAAATACAAAAAAAAATTTGTTTCATACAATATTGCAACATTAAAATTAAAAGTATTAATTATTTTACTCATTGGAAATTATTAATTGAATTTTTATATTATTTATTTTATTATATTTTTATATTACGGATATTTATATTATTTTATGAATACGAAAAAAAATTATTTTTTCCGTAATGAAAATTATGATTTTCAGTATTGCTTAATGACTTGTGAAATTTTCACGATAGTTAGTTTAATTTCCACAATATTTAAATGGTTAAAATAAGAAATTTTAACTAGAATTAAATTAATTAGTTTATAGATAGTTAAATTCAGTTAGGTTCATTAATTTAAGACTATTCATGATTAAAATTTTTATTACAGTAGCTCATAATAACGCGTATTTAGTTATTCGTAATTTTTTAGAAAAACTTAATAAAAAGAAAAATCTTTTGAAAAAGCAATCGCTGTTTCATTGGAAAGAATTAATTGAGAATGTAAATATAAATTTCTATTTTTAATTTTCTTAATCTAAATTATATCTTTTACTTGTATCTATTATTTTAACTCCCCTATTCAAATGTTTTACAACATTACAACCTAGTTTAGGGGTATGTTATTTTGATCATTTAAAAGAAATAATTTGCCTGGAGTTATATTTAATGAAAAAAAAAAATCTGACCCCACAAATAAAAATATTATTATTTATTAAGAAAAAAATAATTTCTACAAATCAAAAACAAAAAATGTCACAATAAAATTAATTTTAACTTCTTTTTAAGGCAGAAATTGAAATGCATTTTGAAAATAGAAATATGGGAATGTTCACAGAAATTCAAATAAATAAGGAATTCATAAATTTTTAATATTTTTATGATTACCAATTTTTTATAATTACCGTGTTTTTTATAATTACCAAGTTTTTTTTTTTTTTTTTAACAAAGATTAATAAATAAAAGTAATACATAAATTTTATTTAGTTAATACATAATTTTTATTTAATTATGCCAGACTCATTATTCCAGATATGATCGTCTGATTAATAACTTAGTAATAATTACAATTATAGTGAATAACATAAAGAAGAGTTAATATATTATACTTTATTAAACAAATTATTAATTTAATTTTTTATACGTTCATACATTAATTATTAGTGACCAAATTTAAAAATTAAATTTTCTTCCAATTTAAGGCAGATTCAATTAGAACCGGTAAAAATATAGCACATAAAAATATTAATCTTTAAAGACAGTTAAAAAAATCATTCAGGGACAATTCTGATCCAGATAAATTCATAAATTATATCTATTTTTAGTTGTGTCTTGATGTTATTTTTTAATAAGCACAATGTCTTGAATGTTATTTTTCTAATAAGCACAATGTCTTGATGTTATTTCTTCTAATTAGCACAATATCTTGTGTTGTTTTTTTTAATAAACACAATATAGTTACTAAATTATATCTTATGAATTATATTATTACTTAAAACTTTTTATGCTATATTACAATATTTATTAATGAGAAATTCACCAATGAAATTTTTTCCCGATTTAAGTCAAACAGAAGCGTTAGTAATGGACGCATCGTTTCCACATTTACAAATCTCCAAGCTAGGACTTTACTAGACTTATCACCCCAGCCATTATCAACGACAATCCTTCAAGTTCCCCTTCACTCCCCAAAACGCTGGAATGAATTACAGACAAAAGCCATCGCAAACACCATTCCCATTCAATACTGCCCTGCTCTGATTAAAATGCAGGCCCATTCCGGCATAAAGAATTCGGAATTAATTCGACCAAATCCATTTATTCCAATCTGGTTTTGAGTCCTCCCTAATCACTCGGCAGACGAAAAGGAATAGAAAGCGGTCCTCTTCTACAATAGGTTGGTCCCCCTCTCCAAATCGTGCGCAGTCATCATCATTAGCTCAGTGGAACGGCTCAATTAGGCAAAGACAATGACTGAACCTTTAGCTTGAAGTCATATTGGGACAAACTACGAGTGTCTCCTCTTTTCCCCCTTGATGGTACAAATAGATTCCGCCTTTTCAAGGATACTATGGGTTTAATCGGGTTATTTGTCGAAAAGCTATTTGTTAGCGCCGAATTTTATTAATTTCGTGATTAGCAGACAGCTTAGGTCATTGCGCCATTTTTTTTTTAAATACTGGGACAACTTGTGTTCTAAATTTAATATCCCTCCTGTCTGCAGTGGTCTTGGAGTCTTTCATTACCAGTAACGATGGCTTGGAATAAATTAACAAAAATACTTTCTTGTAGAACAGGGGGGGAATGTTAATGGAAGGTTACGTCTTCAGATGGATACTTTTCAAGACGTCTTCAATCTTTCACAATTAGAAAACGGTTAGCACTGATAGTTGACATCCCCCCATCTTTGTAAATGATATCTTTTATAAGTGATGTTATAATCATTTGTTACAACTGTAACTTTCGTTAATAGCGAGAAGCAATTGCGGAGATTTAATGAAATATTTTAAGCAGGCAAATGGATTAATACAATGATGGATAGAGTTCTAATTCTGAGTATAATTACATCAGATTCTTCAATTACCGGTGAAATATATAAAAGATATTTGTCTCCATAACATTTTTTGTGTTATTAAAAATGAAAACAATTTTATTTTGAGGAACATTTTATAGTAAGCAATTTAAAGTCATTGCAAAGTTCTTTATATTATAATGATAACAATTAAACATTTTAAATAGTAATTATTAATTAGAAGTAATAAGACTATAATTCGATTTGGGAAAAAAAAAAAACCTTTTTAATAACAATTGAGTTACAAAACTAATTCATGTATGCTTCAGTTGTTTAGAAGATTTATAAAATTAATTATGACAGGATTAAATGTCGGCTTGAAGATTAATTTCTCCCAATTATAAGATTTAAGAAGTTGTTTCAGTGATTAGAATAAATTGATACAGATTCTTCAGTAAAAGATTGCTAAACAAAATAGAATAAAATAATAATTATTAAAATTATGAAGACTTTTCAGGGAAATTAAATAAAATTATTGGTAAAAGTGGAACTTTCGCATTGTTATTGAATGTATAAACAAACAAAACAAAAAACTCCACTAAATCAAAAAATGACAAACTCAATAATATATTACAGAAGTTTGACTCACTAATATTTTTCTAATTTAATTCAATAATATTCTTCATTTCTGTATAATGTTCTTCTAAGTTCAACTCACTAATATTCTTCGCTTCTCAATAATATTCTTTTTAAATTAAACTCAATAATATTCTTTGTTTCTCTATAATTAAATTCAATAATATTATTCGTTTCTCAATAATATTCTTAGTTTCTGAATAATATTTTACGTTTCTCAATAATATTCTTCATTTCTTAATAATATTCTTCTACGTTAAACTCAATAATATTCTTCTTTTTTTTTCCCTTTTTGAATAGACATGTTCAATTTCAAGTCAACAACATTTAAGAAAGATATTACATCCTTTTTTTTTTTTTTTTTTTTTTTTTTTTACAGTTCACCAATCCAGTCAACGATTTTGATACAGATCTCAAATAAAAGTTCGAAAGTTCTGAGCCAAAACACAACATAATCACAACTGCCATCAAAAAAAAAATAAAAATAAAAATTACACTCCATTCACAAAATTGGTATTAAATTACTTTTTTTCCTTTGTCACACATGAACTTATCAATAGAAGACACGCGTTCGACGCAGTCCAAAATTACATAACACGCTTCGGAAATTACCCTTTTCCCATTTTATCGCTGCTTATTTACTCATCAAATTCCAATTCTGGAAGGTGCATAACAATGGGGGATGTTGAACTACTGATGCAGTTGTGGATGGAACACTGTTCAATGAATGCATTCCATTCCCTATGACCTATTGGCGAACAGCGCGTGTCCAATGAAGGTCTAAAAGGAAGTAGTCGCCAATAGGAGTGGCCAAAGTCCTTCTTTTGTGTGGTCAAGCGTGGCTTGTGACCATGCCACCAGGAAGCGGAGAGTGGCCTTTGATGCCATCGATATTTCTCAATGAGCGAGCATGGCCAACAAATCACGGAGGTAATTGCGCAAGCTATAACAATGGGGATAGGGTGTTGGATGGCCTTGTTCGTACGCCATGCGACATCTTCAGAAAATTGGTTTCGGAAGTTGGAGCATTGTGACTGCTAGACAAACATGAAGATAATGCAGTCTTTTACAACAATTGAATTTCATATATTGTGCATAATTAATAGTGGGTATGTAGATCATTTTTACCAGAGATGGTATTGCACTAACAATACTTTAAAGGAAAGATTTAGGATTATTGAAATAATTAATAAACATTGAACAAGAATAGACTGTACAAATTGTTCAATTATTGACATTATACAATAATTGAGCATTAAAATAAGAATGTGTGATAACGGAAATAAAACAAATTTTTAAACGATGTTAAATTATTTAGCTAGCACACATTCTATCGTTAATAATGAAATAATTTTAATACAGCAATATTTATGTGCAGTATATTATCTTTTCATAAAAAACTTAATTAATAGAGCATGTACTTTAAGATTAAAAAATTACCACAATATTATTATACAAAAAGACTACGTAATAAGATTAGTGTCGTTTTTTATATTAATATTATTTTTACACTTCATTTCAGAAAAAGTACAGCTGTTTAATGTGGTATTAAAATAATTTTACATCGAATTACATTAATCGTTATAATTTGTATTACATTAATCAAATTACATAGTCATTAATGAATAATAAATTGTGTTTATTACATTAGTAACTGTGCAAGATCTAATTATTAAATCAATTATGGCGTTATACTATGCGTAATATTTTTAAAAAGCTTTGCCGAAGTTGTATAAAAAGTTGAAAAAAATTATTTATTCATTTTATATTTATTTGGGACATGAAATGAGAATAATTTTCGTGTAATTAAAAAATTAATTCCTTAATTTTACGTTTGGAGTTATAGTAGAGAAATTAAGATGCTTTATTGTATAGAAAAATAAATATAACTGTAGATTCCTCTAATTGCAGATTTACTTTACAAAATTATTTTCAATTTTTTTTTTTTTTATTGTTCGTTTAAAATGTTGAATTTTTTTTATAAATTGTCTTCTAAAATAATGTGACCCAGATTATGAAAAAAAAAAAATCATTCATATCATTACGATACTGGATAGCCAAATTGAAGATGTTAATTAATAAATATATTAATTTTTAGGATGAAATAAAAATAAAAAAATATCTTGATTTATTAGAAAATTTCTGCAAGGCAATTTTTAATATTTATATGGAATACTATTTGCAATATTTATCATTATTACTTAATTATTGATAATTATTACTTAATTTACAATGAACTAAAAATTATAATAAGACATAATTTTTAGTAGACATAATTGTTTTCAACTACGTCTCTTTTTTTCATTTTTAAGTAAATTTTTAGTTTAATGAAAATATATTAAGAAACACATTAATTTCATGAAACAAGTAGAACAACATCAAAACCAAATTTAATATGAAAGTAAGAAATAAATTGATGATTGCATGACAAAGATTAAAAAAACTAATTAAAAATGACAATTTCTTTAATGTTTCAGTTAGTATGCTCAGGGTTTTCGAAAAACTAACAAAAATTAAATACTTTTAAGTCTCAAAACCATTGAAAACGAGCAAAGAACGATAACAAACAGCATTGGGAAAAGCGTAATTTCCAATCTCATTAATCTTAATTCCAAAAGCATTCTTGTCGTAAGCGATCACAGTTTTAAAAGAGAAGAAGAAGCAATTTTAATTTCGTGTTAGAGATTCTACAAGATGTAGAGGAAAAGCAATCCGGCAGTCATAATCAATTCTAAAAGAATGGCATTCGGAAGTTTGCAGGGAGAAAACGAAGAATGAATGAATGGAAGAGCATCATTTTCAATCCGTTTCAATCCTCGCCAAAAAACTTTCCAAAAGAATCTCAATCATAATTTACTATACATCACCCCTCATGTCGAAATGCAGTGTCTTAATTTTTCGCCCAAAGATTGCGCCAGTTGCACAGGCGTCTATTTAATTACACTAATATTGAAATGCATTATTGGGATGTGATTTATCGTTGAGGGACAGAGTAAAAATCATTACTATCGATCACTTACTTCTTGAAGATGGTGGAGTAACAATTACATGCGGTTCTCCCCTCTTACCACAGTGGGTGATAAATCTCCAGGCCACTTCAAGGAAAACATTTTTAGTTTGGGAATCTTATGAAAAATGAGTTTGCAGTTGTTTATGTCTCGGTATAAAGAAAGGGTCTTCGATGGGGCACTTCACTGCCCTGTGAAAATCTTTCAGCCGGGGAAATGTTTGAAGAGTATTAAGGTTTAATTTGTTGCGAATTCTTTCAACCGAGTCATTCATTGCCGCTTTAGAAGATACTATGTTAATGAATGAATTATTGGAAGGCACGTGATTAATATATATTTAGTTTTTGAGTTTATTCGATAATTTTATCGACTAACAGTGAGTTTAATTCGATTAGTTTGAAAAACAGATGCTAATTTATGAGTTATATTTCTGAAAATGAAAATTTTTATTATAATGTGCAAGGTTTTTGAAACCAGATTGTAACTGGGTGTGGTTGAGTTGAGATACTAGAGGCACACGTTGGAGAATTTGCAGCTTTATTGACACACGCACAAACACCACACACATACAATTAGAAATATACATTATTTAATACATTTAAAGACAAATAATTATAGATTCGTGGAAAGACTCCACTTCTAAGCCGAAAACCCAAAACTCGGATACGCGCAGGGTGCGCGAAATATACTTATTATCCGGGTAAGAGTCTGTAGGCCAACTGACCATTTCTCCTGAATGCCACCGGGGAGCTCTTGACAGTGAGTAGGACGAACATAATGAATTCTACATATACATATACATAATGAATTATTCATTTAAATTTTAATAAAAAATCAATCTAACGACTTCAAAAATTTTTTCAACACTCATTTATCAGTTACGCTCATAAGTAAAATACAATCGAATTTCCATTTGACTACACAGCGAAATAGCAATAACTTTTAAAATCGGTTTAATATTTTTATTAATAGTTTTTTTTTTTTTTTTTGTATATAAATAAGCGAACAAGTCTACGGAATATGAATACTTCTTGTTATGAAAGGAAAAATAACAGATTCTCTTGATTGTTATGAAAAGCTTAAAAAAAATGCATCACATTTATTCGTTTAAGATGAATTGTTTGAATCTTGAGTGTTTTACCTTATTTCAAAAGCAAGATATTATTTCATGCAATCTATTCGCGGTTAAAGTTATAATAATCAAGCCCATTTAAGTTATATACCCCCAATTAAAAATGGTTCGACTCTATTTACATAACATTAACCACAACCAATAAAGAACCTCCTCTACTACAACAAATACAATAACGACCTTACACCTAGTAGATGGAGCCATTAATACTGCAATCACAGTTCTTATTATGAAAGGATAATAACAAATTCTATTGACTGTTATGAAAAGGTAAAATAACAGAAATGAATCATATTTATTCGCTTAAGATTAGTTGTTCGAATCTTAATTATTTTATTTTATTTGAAAATAAGTGTTATAAGAACAAGATATTATTTCTTGTAATTTATTAGTGATTAAAGTTTTAATGATCAAATCCATTTAAGTAATACACCTCCAAATAAAAATGGTTCGACACTATTTACATAACATTAACCACAACCAATAAAGGACCGCCGCTACTACAACAAATACAATAACGACCCAACACCCAGTAGGGAACCATTAACACTGCAATCACAGTTCTTGTTATGAAAGGATAAATAACAGATTCTCTTGATTGTTATGAAAAGGGGGAAAAAACAAGTAATGTAAAAAAAATTTTAAATCAATTCCTACTTTTAAGTTGAAATTTTCCTCTTACATCTGGCGCCATCTATTAGTAGATACATGCAACTTAAATCTAAAAATAACTCAAAATTAATTAATTAAATTTAATGAATGAATCAATATTTTAAAAAACTGTATTAACATCAAATGTCATCCACTACAAGTTCAAAAAATGTATTTGAAGTTGAGTGGATGAATAAAAAGTATTTTATTAATGACTGAAAATTTAAACAAGATATATATATAGGGAGAGTGTGAATTAATAGTAGAAATTGAAAAAAGAAATGCATCGTATTTATTCGCTTAAGATTAATTGTTTCAAACTTAATTGTTTTATTTTGAAAATAAGTGATGTAAGATTGTTTTATGTTGTTTTATATTGTTTTATGTAATTTATTTGGGGTTAAAGTTATAATAATATAACCCATGTAAGTTACCACCAAATAAAAAGAAGTTTGACACTATTTACATAACATTAACCACAACCAATAAAGAACCGCCTTTACTACAACAAATACAATAACGACCTTACACCCAGTAGATGGAGAACCATTAATACTGCAATCACAGTTCTTGTTATGCAAGAATACATAACAGATTCTTTTGACTGATAGGGCAAAAAATAAAAGATGGTCCATGCATGCATATGAATTCAATAACTATAATGAAATTCGCACCATTACCACCAGAATATCTTAAATAGCAGGTCTGTAATTATCTATCAATCCTTCCACCAAGACACATGGTATAATCATTAGCTGCTGGACTTTGATAAAGAAAAAGAAAAAAATCATTAATGTGTTAGGACACCAGGACATTGAATTTCGATCGGATGAAGCAATTAAGCGGGACTGTGCTGGGTCCTAAGAATGTTCGAATAAGAATAAATCGAGGTGCAATTAATCATAAAGAGTTTTACGACGCTAATTTGTTAATTCAAACTTTTATGGCCATTCGTGGTGTAAATTAGCTTAAAAGGCGTAAAAAGTGACTAGAATGAAATAGTGAGGAGGAGGATTTTTTCCTTCCTTTAAAAGGGCAATAATCTGTGTTAAAAACTTTGAAGAAAAATTAAGTTGATATTATAAGTAGTGGTGTAAGTCTTATTTTTTTGCAGTGCCGTAACTATACCAACCCGTGGCAAATTTTTGGGATGGAGGTTTCTCAATGTAAGTATCATCATTGTGGTTTCTTTTTAATAAAGTACAATCTAAAATACTCATTATTTTTGGTTGATACTATGAATTTTTAATTTAAGGGGGGTATCGAATTAAAATTACTGGGTTTTTTTAGTAAAAATTTTCTTTTTTTTTTTTGGGGTGTCTGATCAACAAAAGTGTCAATGATATCAACAAAGTTCAAGTTTCGGGCCATGGAATGTTTGATGGATAGAACAGCCAAATTGCGTAATCTGTCTTGTCCCATAATCTTGTTAAATAAGCTTTTATCAATTTTATTTTCGAGAATGATCGCTCAATACTGACCGTAGTCACAAAATTGTTACAATTAACATAAAACAGCACACACTTTAGGAAAGCTTGAAGACATAAAATAATTCCTTAATTTGTAAATCCCCAGTTCTCTTATGGAAGACTTCAGACATAGACAAAGACTAAGACATAAACTGAGAATTCCCTAACAAAGAATTTAAAAATGTCCCAGTGGCACATGGATGGCAGCAGTAATTCCCACTTTTTATTTTGTAAGTACCTATTCACGAACCAGAAAACGGGGAAGTCCCTATCATCGGGATTAACCGTGCGTAGCTATTTCTATTACTACTTTATACGTTTTTAATATTTTTACTTTATCGTTTTTAACTTAAATTCATTTAATACAGAGTTAATAAATTTTACTTTTATTTTATAATAATAAATGTCAGGCTTTTCCTGTACTTATAGCCTCTGCTCGTGCCGGAGCCCGTGGCAATTTGCCTCGTCTTGCCACCCTATTATTACGCCACTGATTTTTTTCTCTAAATATTTAATCTAAATGTCTATTTTCATAAAACTTAAAAAACAAAACAAAAAAATATTGTATATCCTTATTTTAATTATTATTATAATAATAATTATTGTATATCCGTATATTTACGATTTTTTATATTTATGAACTGTGCATCCATATATTTTATAGATGCTATAAGGTCACAGATATTATAAAATTTATTTAGATCAATAGATTAAACTAGGCTGGTCATATATTTAGAATGAAGGATTTAAACTTTGTAAAAGGCTCGTTTTGGCAAAGCCACAGGGACAAAGAGGGAAGAGGTCGACAAGTTGCGATAGATAGACGCAGTTGAGAAAGATTTGCGGTAATTGAGGTTAAGAAGTGGGCGACAATTGTCACCAGAAGAATGCATGGAAATCTCATCAAAGGAAAGCCTTGCCCCACCCTGGGCTGTCGCGCTATTGACGATGATGATATCCATATATGTGTTTATTAGTAAGTATCAAATACAATCCATTGTATTTTAGGATGTTTTTATATATAAAAAAAAAAATGAAGTCCTGTATTTTTTTTTTTTTTTAGTTTTTTTTATTTCGAATTTTAATTTATTTCAAAATTCTAACTCTATTTGTATTGAAATATCATTATAAACTTAAAACTGTATATTTAATTAAAATATTTCAGAATTAACTAAATTAAAATTCATCATTAACTTGTTTTTTAAAGACGTTTTATAAATTTTATGAAGCATATTGAGCTTTCTATGTATTTTACAATTATTTCACTTCGTTTTATATGTGCATATTATTTTCATAGTGAAATTTTTTTATAAAAATATTCTACAAAAAAAATGTATATTTATTTCATAACATTTTATAAAAATATAATTACATATGTAAATATTAAGATAACAAAAATGTGATGTATATAATGATAATATTTTTATTCTTAAAAAAAATACGTGGAAAAAAAAAACGATTTATTATCTCTTAAATACCCCTACAATAATAATAATATGTACAGACGGGACCATGTAAAAAATTCTTCATTCTTTTTAACTGCAACTTCTATTAAGATTTTCCCTGCAATTTTCACAAGAAGAAAAAAAATCCTCGCTGCTCATTGGGTGTAACGAGCGACCCAATTAGAGACGCCAAAATGTATCACGCGACCTTCACGGTAGCTCTAACCCCAAGAGTTGTTATTAGCTCACGAGCAAATCTCTTAAAACTTGTCACAAATTAAGCTTTTTATTCGAATTCTGGAACGAAATAACAAGCGCTAATGCACTGGGAAACGTGCAGACGATTCTTAATATTACGCCATTGAGAATTTCAGAATTTCGAACACGTTCCATTTAGAACGAACTACACATGGAAAAACATAATTAAAAACTACACCTGTGCATGGCAGCTAAAGCGTTGAAAACACAAATTTTAACAAGATTTTCTGTTATAATTTTTTTTGGAATTAAAAGAACAACGGTGTGTTTTACAGTGACAATACTTATTTTTAATTGGAAGGCATGGAATATTTCACTTTTGATCTTTATATGTATTAAAAAAAGTGACAATAACTTTTTTAACAATTTGAGAGCTCTCATTATTTAAGACTTATAGAATTAAATCTTGTTATATAAATATTTAGATAAAATATTGCCTTTTTTAAACCGTCTGAATTTTTTTGTATATTCTAGACGTACAAAAAACGGACAATTTAAAACAAGGGCTTATATAGATCATAGCCACTTCATTACAAGTTCATTTTATTTAAAATTAATTTTTTTTTTTTTTTTGAAAAATTGAGATGAAAGATTAAAGCATGGTACATTAACCAGCTTTAGCTAAATAAAATAAATATCTAAATAATAAAACAAATTTTTTTCAGCATATTTTATTTTATAACAGAGCCTTTGTCAATAATGCACTAACCTGGTGTCGATGATTTCTATGTGTGGAGCTTTTTATGCTTTATGATATTTATTCCCCCAAACATATGTTGTTGTTTTTTATCCCACTTGGTAAACAGCAAGAAAGAACAAGTATCTATAGACCAAGCCCAAAACCCAGGTGATCTCATGGAAGGAGGGAAAAAGTGAAAGCAGTTTATGTTGTGATGAAGCACCCGTAGATAGAAGTCAGACTAGACTCTGTGTCGTTGAAGAAGTAGGGAAGCGTCTTTCCAGAGGACTTTTATGGAGAACTACCCACATGTGTGTATCGAATGGGAAGAAACCAGGAAAACTCTCACCAGGTAGTCCGATTAACGAGGCAAGATGATAAACATCCCAAACGCCATCGACCCTTCCCAATTTTGGAAACAGTGTCTACAACAATCGCCAGCCGATTGAACTTCCGCCCTAACCCTCATCAGCCACGAGTTTCCACTGAGCCACGAGTCAGGCCCCCAAACATGTTCATGCTCATTATAATGCGCAAGATTGATTGAATGAACATATATTTGTGAGAAAGCATTTTTTGGCAATGACCAACTAACCAAACCATTTGTCTAATTAAATTGCTACACAATCTTTAAGTTCTACTTTGAATTATTACTATAAAAAGTGGAACAAATATCAAATTGCTTAAGTTATTGCATCAAATAATAAGTATAAAATTCTTGATTTGCTTTTATTATATTATACATTGTAATTATAAATAAAAAATGGTAATTTTATAAGATTATTTTTATCAAAGTACACGTAAGAAATGTAAACGTTTTTATTGTAAATATTTTTGATAGAAGAAAATTTAAACTTTATTTTTATTGTAAATACAAACTGATAGCTTCGCAGTATATCTTTTTATTTACGAATAGAGCATGAGCAGTAATATTGTCAACTTCATTTCTTACTGAAAAATGGCTTACAAAAATCTTCCAATACATTTGACAAATTTCTTGAAAAAAAAAGTTATAATTTATTGCAAAATTTATAAATAAATCACAAAGTAAAGATTTCAATACATCTATCTTCAAGTAATTCATTATTGTAAAACCGAAACAAAGTGATAAATAAAAGAAACAGTTTTATCAAATTATATTTATCCATTTATCCATATATTTTTTTTTGATAAAAAATTGACATAAAACTAAAAATATGTATCCGTCGTCATTTTCTTTAATATAATAAATTGAACCGAAACAGTAACTTTCTATTTTGTAATACATATTAGTTATTCTTTCTTACATGCGTTTTTATGTTTGCGTGCCAAGAAAAATAAAACAAAAATGTGCATCAAACAACGAAAAATTCATTAATCTACTACAGCAAAAAAAGTTTTTTATTTTATAAGCTTACTCAGCATCATATAATTTAATCTTTCGTTTGTCTTACAATTTTTCATTCAATTTGGATATAAAAAGTTTACGCTTCATGTAAGTTTATGTTTATATCATTAAATAAAAATTAGCTGAGCATGTGTTTTTAGTTTGATTGTATTTGTTTTATCAATAAAGTAAAAAAAAAAAAAAACAATACCATGAATACTAATTTGTTTTAAGTTTCATCTATTGTTTTGGGATTGGTTCCAACTACTACTACAGAAAAAAATGATAACTACAAATTTCGGTATACGTGAAATAAATTTCCGTTTTTTATTGTTTCGTATAAATGAAGTGGAAGTAAACAGTTAAAAGGGTTTTCGGGAAATAAATCGTTTTGTTTTTCTTTTGAAATGTGACGCCGCAATATTTCCTCAGACTTTTACTGGAATAATAAAACATGTGGTTGAGTTTGAATGACAAATCAATGTAAAAGAGTAAAACTCTAGTTTATGTAACTTGGAAAGAATCAAAATTTAAAGTTAACTTGATACGTAGAATACTGAAAGAATGTAGGGAAGTTGAAAACTAAACAAAAAAAAAAAAGATTGAAATTGATGAGAAGTATTTCAATTGTACGGATATAAAAATTTATTAAAAAAACTCAAATAATTTTAGAACTTAATTATTCTAGATAATTAATTAGATGAAAGTTTTTCTAATTTTATGTAATTCTACATATGTCAGTCACTGGATACTAAAAAAAATTTTTTAACAAAATTAATGTACAAATAAAATATATATTTTAAGATTTTAAACTATGAATAACGTTTATAAATTTTTATTAATTAATACTAATTAAGAACAACTAAAAAGTTTAATTGATTAAACTTATAAATTACAAGAAGTTTCAAATTTTGATTTTAAAATACGTAATATTTCAATATAAAGAATTATTTTTTATCAAGGTAAATTTGAATGATTATTTAATTATTATATTATACTAGTTAATTCTTTAGCGAAAAATATTTTATATTGTTAGGTATGCTTTGCATAGTCAGAATGTTTGAAACTCGACTAACGAATAAGAACCAGATATGATTAATCGGTATTTCAAAATTGTAATTGATTAAAAAAAACGTGCGCCTGTTTTTCAGTAATAAAAACAATAATTAATAGATTCAAATGAAGATAATAATATATTAATAAACAATTAATAGATCCAAACGTTTTTATTAACAGTAAATATGTATTTAAAATTTATTTTTTTTATTTTCTAAAAATTGCTATATCGATTGCCACTGACCCAAGTCAGGCTGTTGGAAATTTTAAATATCATCTATACTTTTCAAAAACTAATGAACAGTAGAAATACTTTTCCTGCCATTAAAGATGAATAGCAAACTATGCATATGTAAATACGATTAATGTAACTATTTACAAAATTATTTTTCTATCGGCCAAAACGTAATAGAGTTTAAATGATGCAAATTGGTGACATAATTGGTTAACTTGGATACATTGGCAAATTTACATACATGAAAATAATGTATGTAAATTTGCGACATATTTTCATAATATGACACAATTGTTGTTTTAAAGAAAATACACATATGATTACCTATACCGAATAAATTAAGATTAATATAATAAATAACATTACAAAATAACTTGCATTTACCATTTAGAAAACCGTGTAGACCTCAATTTAAAATAATTCTGTAATTGCAATACGTCTGCGATTTTTTATTACGTTTTACTTGAGCATGCAGAATGCAATTTAACTGTTCAGTTGTGCACTTACCGTGGAAAGGAAACACACGTCAACCGATCACTATATTACACAACAACATCATTCCGCGAAATGATGACGAAATTGTCGAAACAAAAATGAGAAACGCGAACACGCTCTTGACCGCCATGATGGAAAACAACAGGAAAAAGGCACAGTACTCTCTTTTTGTACTGTAGCTGTTTCTGTTATACAAACCTTAATCTCGCGCCCAAATTAAATACGCCGTGGTTCCGACCATTAGACAAGAGAAAGGCACGCAAAAACTGCTATGCAATTTCCTGCTCAAGGAAAAGTGGGGAATCAAATAAAAAAAAAAGGTTCTGGTCTCCTCCCGGAAAAAAGGGATTGTCATAGAATTTAAGGGAAGCTATTTGCACAATGGTATAAACGCAGGAAATAATCTCGATGCCAAAGACTCATTTGTATTGTTCCAATTATTTGAAATAAACATATATCAAATCCTCATATAATCAATCCATCATTTTCCATTATGTAAAGATAAAAAAAAAAAAATTTATCTTCGTATTTTCCAGATGCATTTTTTTTGTATCGTTCGCAATAGTAAAATCTAAAACAATTGTTTGTTTTATCCATCCTACACCGATGTTAAAAAGATTGTAATAATAATGGTAACTGTAACTGTAAATAATGTACAACACTATATATAAGATAAGAAACATTTATACTTTGATTCCAAGGCATTTTTTTTTCTCATATGATTGAGAAAATAATGTAAATATTTATATTTTTTTAGCGACAAATATTTATTGTTAGTGCCACAAATATTTGCAAACGACTTTAGAGGATTTTTTTTTAATATTTTAATTTATAGATTATGCTTATTCTAATAATATTTATGAATTACTATATTTCTTTGATGATTTCTCTATTTGGTTTTTAATATTTTTCTTAGAAAGTGAAAATACATTATTTCTGATCAAATGTATTGCAAGTATTTCTCATTTGCTGCAGTATTTTATTCTGACATCAGTCTTGTATTTCTGACGCAACAAATATTTTCTATTAACTTTTCCCAAATGAATTAATTATATGAACTATATGATAATTTTGAACTACTATATTTCTTTATGAAGATTTCTCTATTTTTGTAATGCTCTTTCTTAGAAAGTATTATTTATGATCAAATATATTGCAAGTATTTCTCATTCCTTGCAGTATTTTATTTTGATGCCATTCCTGTATTTTGATGTAACAAATATTTTCTTTTAACTTTTTCCCAAATGAAATAATTAATTCATTTTGGAAAGTTAATAGAAAAATATTTGTTGCATCAGATATATGATGCAAATTCTTTAACTTTAACTTTTCACTTTTCTTAATTAATTAACTTGATTAAATATTGACTTCAAGAGACTTGAAAGATTTTGACTTGATTCTTGATTAACTTTTCCCGAATGAATTAATTATATGATATTTGTGAATTACTAAATTTCTTTATGATGATATCTCTATATTGTTCAATGCTCTTTCTTAGAAAGAGAAAATACATTATTTATAATCGAATGTATTGCAAGTATTTCTCATTCCTTGCAGTATTTTATTCTGACGCCATTCCTGTATTTCTAACACAAAAGTTTTCTATTAACTTTTCTCACATGAATAAATAAATAAAACTAATTCATAAAATGTAAAGTGAAATAAAAAAAAGTTTCATCAAAAATGTTTATCTGCAGCTGAATAAAATATAAGAATATTTAACACTTGGATGACTTTTTATAAATCAGCTGCTATAGTGCTATTTAAATATCCAAGAGCCTTATTACAGACGCGTTTACTTTTAATCTATAATAAATAAGTTGATCAGAAATAAAAACGGATCAGGCAGCTGAAATCACAAATAAAGTTAAGCGAATAAACATTAAAATTGGATAAAATGGTAATGTAACAACATCAGCAGTTATTTTTGCAAGAGGAAACAATAAAAAATTATTACAGGCACGTACAAAACTTCGAATCTCTTCAATTGAAGAACAAAAATAATCATATAAAGACAGGAAAAAAAATAAAAAATAAAACGTATCTCGATAAAGAACCGTGTAGTAATTGTATTGGAGATTTTCTAAGAAAAGAATTATGAACACTTACCACACGAATATTATAATCAAATTTACTTACTCTTTCGTCTCGATATCATTATGTCAGCTTAGAGAATATGACATTCTCACGTTCTCTAAATAATATAAAAATTGTTTAGGAAAAACAAATTTACACTTTCATAAGCGCCAAAATAGAATTTACATTTTCTCAGATTCAATTATTTAAGCTTACGAAATTTTTTGAGGCTTATCTTTAAAAATGAAAATCGTACGCTTTATTAGGTATTTGTTATTATCCTTTTTTTTGTTGTATTATTATTTTTTTGTTGTTGTCTTTTATATGAGAGTATTATTATTGTTTTTCTTAGAAAGATAACGAATTTTCTGCTTTCTCTAGTGTTTGTTTTTGAATCTTGTCAGAGGAATTATGATTAATTATTTTTTTTTGCAACTCCATGGTGTATAAATAAAAAAAATATTTGTTTGTAGAATATTTAACAATTTCTGAAATTAAATTAAATATTATGTTGCAAATAATTAAAATGTCAGACTATGGAACCGCTAGAGAATTAAAATTTTTACAATTCCTTTTTTTTATTGCATATGATTATATGCAATAAAAAATGATTTATTACGACAAACAAATATTAATTTAAATGCTTTTTTAAATTACTTGTTTTAATGATAAAAGTAACTAACAGTAACGAAAACATTATCATAAACAATGCAAATATTAAAATAATAAATAAAATAGAGAAATAAAGTAAGATATAAAATTATATTCTCATGATACTTCGTGTTAACCTATTTTATTCCCAGAAATTTTAATATTTTTGTTATAAATCATTGCTTTGGAAGGAAGATATTCGTAGAAGAAAAATAATAATAAAATGACGAAAAAATAATAATATAAATTTAATAAATAATACATTAATATAATAATAAAAAAAAATCTAACGAGACATTTTATCAATTAACTTTTTCTGAAGAAATATCAGATAATTATCTTTTGAGATGTTTTTCTATTATGTAATATGCTGGAAAATAATAATAAGACATATTACATCATTCACATATTAATTAAAATAAGGAAAAGTTGTGAAAAGTTAATTAATTATAATTTATTTTGTTGGAATTCAAATAGATATTAGAGATGGGAAAACTGTTTATTTTCGTTAGCGATGTAAACAGCTAATGTGTGCTTTCATAACATTAATGCTATACAAGTTATTAATTTGATTTCTTACAGAATATATTTAGAGAAGTTAATTAAGAAAAAGTAACTAAAAATAATAAAATACATAAAAGTCTAATTAATGAATAAATAAATAGTAACTATCAAGCGATAGAAATATTCAATAAGAATTCTTTGTGTTTAATATGCTAAACGAGGCTGTGAAACACAAACAACTATTGAAATCAACAGCTATAATACCTCTCTTATCTAGAGATGAATTCAACTATATAGCAGACTTCTAATGCCATCTAGCGTCGATGTTGGGCATCAGTGCTAAAAATAATTTTTTGTATTGTCAACTGTTTGATTTCTTTTAATTTGACAATGATAAAAAACTGTTATACTAAAATGAAGTATAAAAACTATTAGTTACAAAGGTGTCTTGAAATTTGTTGCTATTCAAAAATTCAGAAGTGAAATACAGAGGACGGGGAACGCAGGGGAAAAAAAAATCTGCATGATAGTTACTTTCTCTGTCAGACCACCTAATCTAGAAGTGAAATAGAAAGGAAAGGAACGCAGGAAAAAAAAAGTTTGCTAGTTACTTTCTCTGCTAGATCACCTATGTCAAGTCAAGATATTGAAAGCGAGGTTATCGGATAAAAGAAAAAGCATACAAAATCTCATCGGGGAGTAATACGTAAGGAATTCCAGATCGTTTTAGATCCAGAACAGTGAACATCGTTTGTGTGTTCGATCAACGATTGTGTGGAAAGTAAACGAATCAATTACTCTTTAAGAGTACTAGTCAGAAGCGGTGCAAAACAATTTTTTAAAATAGTTGAATAATTATTGGGTAGTTTTATCAATAGTGAATAGTTTTTTATCAAATGTTTTTTTGAAAATGTTTAATCTAGAATTTTAACTATTAAAATTTGAAATTATTTTTATTGTAATAAAAACTCTTCCAAAAATACCTTTTTGCCCTATTACGCCGTTCTGTTTGAATACATCCGTTTTGGCCACTTCCACACAATCTGTGGTCGAATTATAAGTCGTTCAGACTGTTGAATGAATCAAGATTGGAATAGCCCTCTATGAAACAGAAATTTGGATTCTTTACGAGGGAAATGCATAAGATGAAAAATATTAATTTCCAAGTAGATGAAATGATTCTATAAATGTATTATACGAATTTGAAATAAAATATTTAGGAAATCGATTCTTGAAAGAGCAATTTATAAACAGGCATTCCTTGATCTTCAAACATACGACTCCCAGACGGAAGAAGCAGAAAATGTTTTTGGAGATGAGGGATACATGATATCGTATCGATCAATCTCGTGTTTTGTTGCTGAAACTCGTAGCAGACAAAGAAAAAAAAAAAAACAGTGTTACATTTTTTTTTCCCTCAAAAGAAATATCACGAAACTATTTTTTTAATAAAAAGTAAGATGTTGAAATAAGAGAAAAAAATTAAAAAAAAGATAAAAATTTATAACATGAAGTTGTTCAATTTATAATGTTTTCAGATATACGTTTTTGTATCTAAAATTATAAAAAAAGCAATACAATTTATATAATTCTGTAAAAATAATATTTATATAGGATTTTTTTCCCTTTCTAATGCAGCTGGCAAACACAGACAGCTTGGTCTTTAAGGCAAGTGCTGCACAGACGTACTCACTTTGCATTACCCAGGGGGCGCGTGTAACTTGAAGATAAGCCATGGACGCGGAGTAACAATGCCCCCGCAACGCTCTACAATCCTACTAGACAGGGACCTACTTTTTTAAAGTGGATTCCGAACCAATACAAACAATCATGGCCCCGCCGGGACTCGAACCCGAAACCTATGGTACCGAGCGCCAGAGCGCTAGCCACTCGGCCATTCATTCTATTTATATCGGGTAAATTCGTTTTAACGTGTTGATCTACAAACTCAACCTTTTACTAGGAAACTCTTCTAAGGGATATATATATATATATAAAGTAGTTGCAGTTACACATTAGTTTCTGTTGATGAGTGCCGCAACCTCAATTAGGAATAAAAAGGTAGCATATGGAGGCTCCTATCATCTACCCATACGTTTTTTTTTTTTATCGCCGGTCCATCTCTTCTAAGGGAGGTACGTAAGGTGGTAATTACCCATTAGATTTTTGTTGATAAGTGTTACAACCTCAATTCGAAACAAAAAAAGTGGTACATGATAATTTGTATTATCTACTTGTACGTTTTTTATTCCTTCTGGTCATTGACACAACTCTTCTAAGGAAAGTACAAAAAACGGTTTCATTACCAATTTTGCTTGTCCCTAGTACAACTTCAACTCAGAGCAAAAGGGATGCATGCACCTGGGGTGGAGAGAGCGAAAGGTTCTCAGCATCCAGTCATATACTCAGACTAAATGGACAGATTTTCCCTAACAAATTTCAAATGATCCTATTTTATGAAGACATTCTACTTCAGTGGCAACACGCATCACCAGAGTGCAAGAAGGGAAAGATTTAAATTTGTTGGCAGAATTATTGCATGAAAAAGTTTCAAAGACTTTCTGTTAAAAGTAGCGACATGTGAAAGTGTCTCACATTGCTTGTCAGTCTGTCAAGTGTAATTTACCCGAGGTTTCTACTTTCTGATGATGACACCCAAATGCTGGGTTGTTACCCTAAAAACCTCCCGGAAGAACTCCAATGCGGGATTGTTATCTTTTCCTTTCTTCCCGTCGGCACACTGTCCGAAGCAAACATAAACGGAACACAAGGTCTCCTATATATATAAAAAATACAGAAGAAAATATGGGTGCTTTGGTTGAATTCGTTTTCACAATTCAAATCGCACTAACGTTTTAAACATCATTAGACAATAGCGAATTTGTGTCTACAATAAGATCTTTTGACAAGAAAACCCCATAATAATCTTTTTCTTAGCGTTAAACTTTAACATAATATTGGAAAGTATATCAGTTTATATCAGAACATATTCGGTACTTCAACTCGCTGGCACTAAAACAAAATCCTTCAACAAAACTTGTTGTAATTGATAACCATGGATATTACCAGAAATGTGTTTCACATCACGTATTACTCTTATCAACAAGAGATCCACATTATCTACACATCGCCTTTTTACCATCTGTTTATCGCATGTAGCTACAAGGACAGCTTTTGGCCAGTTGGCTTTCTGCCTAATAGATTTGCTGGCCACGCTTGCTTAATTTCTTTCGGAATATGCTTAATCACTGCGGAAATGTATTTCCTTGCATATTAATCCGGGGAAAACTGTCATCCAACAAACGTCCCCTTTGTATTCTTTTGAAAACTAGGGTTATTAGCTGATGAAGTTTTGCACCATTCTCATAAACTCTGCCATTTAGGAAAATGATATAATCACTTATCCAAGAAGTTTTAGTTCCTGTTCCTAAGCTAAAAGTTGTGTTCCTGTTCTTCAGTTATCAATGAATGAATATACTTAGTTTATACTGTTAATTGTAACTCAGTGTTCCTACTTAAAGCTTAACTGTACGGATACTGAGTTTTTAGAAAATATTTTTTAAATCTACAATGAACTTTTGGCAAGAAAGATATACATATTTTTGCTCGACGTTTATTAAAAATGCTTTTGGATTACATATACTGAAACTTAATTCATTTTCTTATTCAATTCCTTCTATTAGCTCACACTCTCCCTATATATATCTTGTTCAAATTTTCAATTGTTAATAAAATACTTTTTATTCATCCACTCCAGTCCAAATACATTTTTTACTTGTAGTGGAGGACACTTGATGTGAATACAGTTTTTCAACTATTAATTCAGTAATTAAATTTAATTCATTAATTTTAGTTTTTTTAGATTTAAGTTGCATATATCTACCAATAGATGGGGCCAGATAAACTTAAAAAAATAAATGAAAATTATTTATAAAGGACTTTCTGCAATATAGTGAAAAAAAAAAAAGTAGGAATTGACTTTACAATTTTTTTTTTTATATTACTTGTTTTTTAACTATATTTTTGTTTTGTTTTCAATATGTTTTATATAATCAACAAAATTTGATCAGATTTGAAAAAAAACTGCTAGCAAATTCTGAAAACAAAAATTAAGTAAATGTTTAAAAAAAATGTAAAACTTAAACTCTGTTTAATTTGCACCACGACCTAGTTTTTATAGAAATGTGTTCAGTAATGTTTTCTTTATTATATAATTTTCTATCAGTCTGCTTGTGAGGATAATTATAATTTATTGAGCAGTCTGTTTGTGAAGATAATTATAATTTATTTATATGTAAATTTTAAAGGTTAAAAGAAAATTAAAAATGAGATTAATGACGTCTCGCACGAATTCTTTTCACATATTGAACCTCATTCTCATTCACTTCTTTAGCATGAGTTATATGAATGGATGGACAAGAATGTCTTCTGGCATCCCATGATTCCAGTGGCTTGAGTTCTGTCAAAAGAAACGTCAGAGCTGGTGTGATGCCAAAATGGCACAAAGCCAATATTTTAGTTTTTTTATAACACTGAATTAATTAATGTCCATATTATAAGGAACACTGAATCATGTCTAATGTGACTAACAAATACTGAATTAGTCTAATGTAATATTAATGTGACTAACAAGCACTGAAATACGTCTAATGTAATATTAATGTGACTAATAAACACCGAATTATGCCTAATGTAATAATGATGTTACTAATAAACACTAAATTAATGTCTCGAAACTATAATTTACTTGTTAGTTTATTATTAAATAATTAAACTGAATAACTAGGTTAAGTATTTTAGTAAGTGCATTAAAATGAATAATTAAAATTTTTACAAAAATGTATGAAGTAAAATCATAAAATCTTGGCCAAAAAAACTGCATTCACAAATATTTGCATTTTATATATATATATATATAAAAAAAAGGAAATAGAATATATTTTATTAACGACATAATTTTTGAAACAGAATTAAGAAAATAATAATGATGATTGATTGAAGATTATTATTATGAAAAACTTTCCAACTTCAATATTTAAATAATATTTGGTCAATTAAGATTTTATAATTATTGTAGATTTCAAATTTAGAAGAACGAATTAACTTTGTAGTAAAAAAAAAAATGAATCTATTGTTGAAATACCTTTAAATAAAGCAACTACATTTTAATTTAATTTAAGACCATTTTTATTTAAATAAATTTGAACCAATTTATTATTTTTCCTATGCAAAATCTCTAGTTAGTTTTTGAATTTCTTTTCTAATATTTGCTTAAAAATTTGACTAGCATTTAATGCGAAAATTAATGATTAACTGATGAATTTTTAAAAGAGAAATGAATATGAATCATTTCCAAGAAAGAACAACCTGAAGAATTTTAACAGAAAGATATGTATCATTTCCAAGAAAACGCCCTTTAAAAATCTATCGTTTATTTGAATTCGTCATTTCTATAAAAATAACTGTGTCGCAGATTTTGCAATTTTGGAATTCAAAGCTCATGACCATACTACCATCGACAACACCAGTCTTTACAGGGCGAAAATTAACGGTCAACCGAGGAATTTTTAACAGAAAAATATGAATCATTTCTTAAAAAAACACATTTTAAAAATCAGTCGGTTATTTGAATTCGTCATTTCTGATCAAATAACTGTGTCGCAGATTTTGGAACTCATACTCCATGACCATACCATCGTCAACAACAGTACATCGCGTGTCGAAACGGGCGTTTTCATCCACACTGTTATACAATTACAGAAAAGCGAAAGTTGCCCACCCTTGCGAAATCATGAACAAGAGGTACGTTTTGATACGGTCAACATTGTTACACTGCGAAGAAATAAAAAATTGTCCGGTTGAATAACCTAGGTTACTTACTGTCGCATGGTCAGGCTTGCATGTCCGTTGAAATCTTGAAGATGTTGTTGATTTTTAAGTTCATCCATGCATCGAAGGACACAGATTGGAATCTTTATTCTTTACACTTAAAAACAAAGGAAGTGTAACTTCTTTAACCATAATTACTTCGTGGTAAATTTTCTGGTAGATTTTTTTCTTGGAAACGAATCGATGGTTTCCATCATGGTGAAATCGCTTTAATTATTTAAAGAATAATAACAAAAACTTCCACAATTTGATGAATACACCTGAATTTAGTGAATAAATATTTTATTGCTGAAATTTCTAAACTTAAAACAATAATAAAGTTTTAAACAATAAACTTTCGGGGACTAAGTAAAATATTTAACTTTCATTTTAATTACATTCTGTTCTTTCTCTATTGATAGTAAATCAGCGAGACAGAAAATTAGAAAAATCATAAACATATACAAAATAATGTTTATGAGTCTGAAAGGTGGGGGCCTGAATGGCCCAGTGGCTAGCGCTCTGGCGCTCGATACCACACGTTTCGGGTTCGAGTCCCGGCGGTACCATGGATGTCTGTAGTGGTCTGGAATCCACTTTAAACCGTAGGTCCCGGTCTAACAGGAACGTTGCGGGGATATTGTTACTGCGCGTCTGTAGATTATCTTCAAGCTACTCGCACCTCCTGTGTAATGCTAAGTGAGTCACGTCGGTGTAGCGGAAGTCTTACCTTAAGGCATCTAACACAACTGTCTAAGTGTTTGCCAGCTACATTAGAACAAAAAATAGTCTGAAAGGTAATTTATAAATGAAAAATTTTTAATCATACAAGTTTTGCCATTTTTTTTGAAATATTTTCCACCAAAGTAGCTAATTCCTATTATATATTATTTATGGGCTTGAATGGCCGAGTGTCTAGCCCTCGGTGCCACAGGTTTCGTGTTCGAGCCCCGGCGGTGCCATCGATGCTTATAGTGGTTCGGAATCCACTTTAATCCATAGGTCCCGATCTAATATCATCGTAAAGCGTTGTTTTGAGGTTCAGTCAGTCTTCAGTCCTCGTAGTTCCTCGCTAAAGTGAAGCTGCATATTACCCTTAGCCATGGACCTGTCGCCTGCGACGGGGTCTATTGGACCTGGTGTAGGCTTTCCTGCACCAGGGGGATTAATAACAACAACATATAATATTTATTCTAAATTCTGATTTTTTTTTCTTTTGGAATGCTAATTCATATAGATAGTGTTATCATCATCATCATTGGCGCAACAGCCCAATGTGGGCCAAAGCCGTCTACCTACTGGTAGATTTCGAGACGAGAGATGTTTTTCTTTTTAAGGGGTAGGGCTGTCAGCTCTACGCCCAACGCTCAACAGTCATATAAGATCGGGACCTACGGCTTAAAGTGGATTCCGAACCACTACAAACATCCACGCCACCACCGGGATTCGAACCCGAAACCTGTGGTACCGAGTGCCAGAGATATAATGTTATCAAATATGTTATATGATAATGTTATGCAGTGCTCTTTAATTTCATGGTTGACAAATTTTCCAAAAATAATTCAGCTAATTTAAATATTTTTACCAATTAGAACATATTTAATGAAAAGAAATGAATAAACAGATTCATACATGTCGATATAATTTAAACAATAAATTTTTTTTTTTTTATGTATTTTAAAATATTTATCAAATTAGAATATTTATAACAATGGCTTAACTTAACAGCTTGTTAGTCATTGCAGCTGTTACATTTACACAAAAGTGATTACTTTGCACAAAAATTCAAACAGATTTGAATTTTAAAAGAATTCCATTTATAATTAATTGCAGCTGCGTTTTAAAATAGTTTGATAAATTCTAATTCTTTTTTGCTGAATTCCAGGATTAAATTGTCAGTTAAATCTATAACAGAAACGAAAGAATAACTTTTGACACACAACGCTTAATCCTAAATTATACATTTTTTTTTTTTTTAAACTCACAGCTGAATTAAGGATAATGAATTATTTAAATTCTGTAATAATAATGTAAAAGTTTTGTTGCATTATAACAATATCCATATCGTGTATGATTGTCTACGATACATAAAATATATTTTGTAAAACATTTTAGTTAAAGAGTAATCTTCTAGGAATTGTAATTTAACATGAAAAGAAATTTTATGATTGCATCGTAAATTTAAAATGTAATTTAGAATACATATAATACTAGTCTAGCTAGCATTAGACAGTAACGTAAAAATTACTTCCACTAGATATTTTTATCAATTATATTGACAAACTAAACTTCTGATGTAAAAAGTAACTATTATTTCAATTTATAATAGTAACAGAGTTGAAAGTTAAACATTAATTCAACTATATATTTTAGTGATAGTGTTAAAATTTAAAGGAAATTGAATAGGAAATATCATTTTTCCAGAACCAGATAAAGTTAAATTAATTTATTGAAAATATATCTTACATATTTTAATAGCTTTTTCTAAACATTTATAGAAATTATTTTTAATATATCTTCATATTTTATTGGTATATTTATGTATTTTTTAACATATTCTTACAGAAAAACTAAAAAGAATAAAAGCTTTAAATTAAAAAGGAAATATCATTTTTCAAGCAACAGTTAAAATTAAATTAATTTATTGAAAATGTCTTACAAATTTTTTTAAAAGATTTTTTTTTTCTAAAAATTTATAGAAATAATTTTTTATTACATATCCATATTTTTAATGGATTATTTTTTAATTCTTTTAACATGTTTTTACTGAAAAAAAAAAAAAAAAGGATACAAATTTTGAATTAAAAAGGAAATACATTTTTCAAGAACCAATTAAAATTAAATTAATTTCTTGAAAATATCTGACATATTTTAACAGATTTTGTTTCCTAAAAATAAATAGGAATTATTTTTATTACATCATCATATTTTAATGGCTTATTTCTTTATTTTTTTAACATATTCTTAAAGAAAAACTAAAAAGATTAAAAAGCTTGTTAAAATAAACATTCTAAAAATCATTTTAAATTTCTCATCTTTAACTATATATTATTGTTTCCTTTCTACTGTTCTCAAATAGTCAGAACTTATTTTGTTTCGAAACATTCAAGCGCATCGAATCAAGAATCTTTTAAATGAACGAATATGAACCGCTGATCATGCGTAGTGACATGCCTAATCACGTGATGTTCTGGTGAATAAGCACACCAAGCAAAATACATTAAATACTTTCAATCATACATCACTCAATTACAGAATAGAATCCATGACCTCTATGCGAATCTAAACAATGGTTCACAATCGTTTTCTTTTGTTTATTTAATTTGTGATCAAAAATAAAAGGTTCATTAAAACGACATTGTTTTTTTTTTTTCTTCGAACATCTGCTTTATCTATCATTACCGATTCAAATAAAAAATAGTTTATTGATTTTGCGATAATAGCATACATTAATTTTATTTAGAAATACGCTTTCTTTTTTTTTTTATTACAGCATATTTAATTATCTACTTCACTTGCATATTCAACAGTAGAATTCACTACCTAGGTTGCAAACTCGACTTGTTTAAGTCGTCGTTTTTTAAAAAAAGGAAGGACTGAGAGGCAACTGTGACTGGCCGTCTCGCATCGATAATTGGTATGAATCTGGAAATCTTACCAAACAGTCTAATTAGATATACAAATAAAAAGCAGTTGCACCTGGATGTCTTCTTGGAAAGCAATTCTTTTCTGTATAGCAATCTAGGGGGCGATGTGGAGGCACTGATGTGGTGTCAAAAATTATAAAAATGTTAGAAAATCCAAAATTTATGAATCCTGAGCCTCTATTTTGAAAAAAATAATTAAGAAAAATTTTCGCAATTGTATATTTTCTACGAGAATTGCTTATATTACTAATTATCACTTTTACATCAGTTACTAATTAAAACTACTTAAATTTTGAGATAGGAAATGTTATTCTAAGCATTTCTAATTAAAATAACACTGAATCAAAATGAAACGATTATATTCTTATTAATAAATCAGAAAGTTTATTCAATGAACAGAATTGAAGTTGAATCAATAATAAAATGGTATGTGTATTTCATTAAATAATTTACAGTTTTGTACGTAGAAATATTCTTATGTACTTTATGTGAATGGAAATGCACCACATTCAGATCATTCGAATATTCACTGTGTTTGAATAGGTAATTAGCTTTTACTAATGAAAGCAGACACTCATAGAATAAACTTCTGAATAGCATAAGACGTTTGTATTTAACTTATTCAGTGAGGATAAATATGCCGAGAAGGTTGTCAAGGATAAATTCTGTAATAGAGAACTGTTGCCATCGAAATGATATGTAAACGAAATACCGATTTGACACAATAAGTATCAATTAATCGATATAAATTGCATTTCAATTTTCAAAAGTAATTCTTTTTCGAGAAAATGTGAAAAATCTTTGCGTATTCATGATTCGTGTCAGAAAATTAGAAGTAAAAACTAGTACAGCGATTTAAAAATACAAAATTAATAAATTTAGAATTTTAAACCTTTCTTTTGGTGGGAGGAAAAAAAATAAAATTGATTATAATAATACACGGCTCAAAAATAATAATAAATAAATAAAGGATATTGTTAAGTTTTCTGTTAAAAAATGGTCTAACGAAAATGAAAGTATGCAATTTTGTCTGCGACGTCAAATTTAAAGTATTAGCGATGGCGAGTGAAATAATAATAAATAATAATATGGCGGACTTAAATAGGTGACTAGAAATGTCGTTTCGCTTTGAGTGCTTTGTATGATTCAGGATGACGTATAAACGAAATGGTTATCTTTCTTTAATTGCTTTGCAAGTAAAGGCAATGTATGAACGAAATTGTTTATCCAAATCAGAAGTCTAAAGAATTAAGGGTAGCTTCGAAGCTTGCCAAACACAAACAATAGTTATGGAATCCATGAGAGTACAACAAAGTGTGATTTCCAGGATGTTGAATCCTTTTTGGTGACTGAAAATGTACACCGAAAACTAGTCAATGCTGATAGACGAGCAAATATGCCCGAGCATATATGCTGTCAATTGAAGAAAACATGATTGGAGTAATGAAAATCAGGAAGCTATTCCTCTTCTATTTAAGTCAAACACAAAGATTTTCCAATCTATTGATCCAATGGATCCCTTTTTCAGTATAAACACTAGTTTCCAATTCAGCTTTGTTTATAGGGTTTCGAACCTGGGTCTTTTGATTCAGAAACCTAGTAAGTCATCTACCAGGTTGCTCCAGCCCACTTAAAGAATTGTACACGGATTGGTTGTCAAAAATTTAATTTTAAGAGAGAAAGCAAGGACATGTATTAATGGGTAATTTTTAAGAGGTGTAATTTATATCGTTATTATGCATGTGGAAAAATAAGAAATTACATCAATAATCATTTATCGATACGGATGTACCATGCTCTAAAACACACTATAAATTTTTCCTTATTTATGAAAAAAAAAATAATTGATGCAAAAAAATTCAACTGATAATTAGTCTACTATAAAGACAAATAATTGCCATGGCCTAAATGCACATTAGTCTCTAACAATACAATTATTGAGAAAAAACAACTAAAATGATTAATAATAGGAAACCCTCAAAAATTATTTCTAATAAAACACAAATTAACTAAACTTTTTTTATATATGTATATGTGCCCTATTATACATTCAAATAACAAAAACCTAATAAAACTACACAAAAATCAAACTCGTGGTGTTGGAATTATTTTGGAAAAACAAAACCAAAAAACATTAAAAAAAAAAGAAGTCAAATCATTGCAATTTTTCCTTGTCGCAATCCTTCTATCAAGACATCGGAAGTCAAAGACGAAAAGCGAAGGCAGGTGAAAAGAATAATAATAATAAAAAAAGAGCAAAATATAAGCCACAGAAAAGAAGGGGAAAAAAAGAGAGGGAAAAACGTGAAAGCAGAGGGAAAAAGAAGTCTGAAAAATAACGCCTGCAGCAATAGATGCAATGGATACTGGAAATGGAAGATATAAAACAATGCGTCGGCCGGAATTCAAAGATCTTTTAGAAGTCGGCAAAAAAGTGCTAAAACTTGAGATGAAGACTGACATCTCGCATTTCACAAAGGGATACCGTCCAGAATCGAATACTTTCCGATTTTATTTTATTAAAGATAAAAATAAATAAACAAACAAAGGAAGTAATTATTTCTTTTTCAGACGTATGTATTGATGTCATTGTTCGGAATCCACAAGGTTAAAGTTAGGATATTACTTATTAAAAGATATTGTTACCATTTCTAAAATTTATATTTTTAAAGACACTTTTGTTCTTAAATTTTCAAATTAAATTTTTCAATTATTTAATTTTCCGAAACATTTTAAGAAGTTGTATTGTTTTTCTTGCAATGCCATTTTATTTTTTATAAAAGGAAAATATTACGTTGATTTACAAAGATATTTTAATTCTCCAAGAAAATATATCAAGCCAAATTAAAAGAAACTATGTCTAGAACATATGGGAAATATTAACTTTAAATCCAAAAATAATTCTTATGAAAAAAATCTTATTCCCTTTTTCTCATACCTCATACCATTAGATAATTTAGCAAAAACATGAGAATTATTGCCAAAAAGTTTTCTTGATATTTTTCATTCTCAAAGTGACAGCTGTTTATTTAATTGATTATTTCAAATGCAATGAATAAAACAAGTCTACAAAATAAATTATGAATCCACAAAATTTTCTATTCGAATTCTATTCCCTTCTATTTATGTAAAACTTAACGATTTTCCATGCTATAGATTTATCATGTCCTTTTCCATTATAAAAAACAGTTTCCAATTCAGTTTTGTTTGACAGGCTTCGAACCTGGGTCTTTTAATTCAGAAACCTTATACGTCATTTAAAGAAATGTAAATGGATTGATTGCGAAAAAAAAAAAAAAATTTGAAAGCAAGGAAATGTATTAATGGAGCATTTTTAAAAGGTGAAATTTATATCTTCATTATACATGTGGAAAATAAAAAACTACACCAATAATCAGTCGATACGAATGTACTATGTGATTTAAAACACAATTTTTTTCATTTATGAAAAAAAGTAATGCATGAAAATATACAAATTATAATTAGTCTACAATTACGACAAATAATTACCATAGCCTAAATGCACTTTAACATTACAAATATTGAGAAAAAGAATAGGAAATGTCGTGAAAAAGTATTTCTAATAAAGCATAAATTTTTGAAACATTTTTTCTATATTTATGAGCCTTATTATACATTCAAATAACAAAAATCTAATAAAACCACATAAAAATCAAACTCGTGGTGTTGGAATTATTTTGGAAAAACAAAACCAAAAACATTAAAAAAAAAAAAAGAAGAAGTCAAATCATTGCAATTTTTTCTTGTCGCAATCCTTCTATCAAGACATCGGAAGTCAAAGACGAAGTTGAAAGCAGGTGAAAAAAAGAAAAAAAAAAAAAAAAAGAAAAAGAAAAATATAAGCCACAGAAAAGAAGGGAAAAAGAGAGGGAAAAAAAGGAAAGCAGAGGAAAAAGAAGTCTGAAAAATAACGCCTGGAGCAATAGATGCAATGGATACTGGAAATGGAAGATATAAAACAATGCGTAGGCCGGAATTCAAAGATCTTTTAGGAGTCGGCAAAAAAGTACTAAAACTTGAGATGAAGACTGACATCTCGTATTTCACAAAGGGATACCGTCCAGAATCGAATACTTTCCGATTTTATTTTTATTTTATTTTATCAAAGATAAAAATAAATAAACAAACAAAGGGAGTAATTATTTCTTTTTCAGACGTATGTATTGATGTCATTGTTCGGAATCCACAGGGTTAAAAGCAAGGATATTGCTTATTAAAAGATATTGTTACCATTTCTAAAATTTATATTTTTAAAGATTCTTTTCTTCTTAAATAAATTTTTCAATTATTTAATTTTTCTGAAACATTTTAAGTAGTTGTATTGTTCTTTCCTGAAATGCCATTTTTTTATAAAGCTGATTTACAAAGAGATTTTTTATTCACCAAGAAAATATATCAAGCCATATTAAAAGGAACTATGTCTAGAATATATGGGAAATATTAACTTTAAATTCAAAAATAATTATTATGAAAATAATCTCATTCACTTTTTGTCATCGAAGATACCACATATCATTAGCTAATTTAGCAAAAGCATGAGAATTACAACCAAAAAGTTCCCTTGATATTTTTTGTTCTCAAAGTTACGATTGCTTGTTTAATTGATTATTTCAAATACAAAGTATAAAACAAGTCTACAAAATAAATTATGAAACCACAAAATTTCTTATACGCATTCTATCTCCATTCTATTTATGTCAAACACAAAAGATTTTCCATGCTATTGATTTATCACGTCCTTTTCCAACATAAACATTAGTTTCCAATTCAGCTTTGTTTGATGGGTTTCGAACTTGGATCTTTTAATTCAAAAACCCAACACGTCATTTAAAGAAATGTAAATGAGTTGATTGTAAAAAAAAATTAAATTTTGAAAGCAAGGAAATGTATTAATGTGCCATTTTTAAAAGGTGAAATTTATAAATTTATTATACATGTAGAAAATCAAGAAATTACATCAATAATCATTGGATACAAATGTACCATGTGATCTAAAACACATTAATCATTTTTTTTATTTATGAAAAAAAATTGATACAAACAAACAACAACTTATAATTAGTCTGCTATTAAGACAAATAATTGAAATGGCTGAAATGCTCATTAGTCTTTAACTTTACAAATATTGAGAAAAAGAAAATATACGATTCATAATTGAACATGCCATAAAAAATTCTTTCTAATAAAACATAAATTAATTAAACTTTTTTTCTATATTTATGTGCCCTATTATACATTCAAATAACAAAAATCTAATAAAACTACATAAAAATCCAACTCGTGGTGTTGGAATTATTTTGAAAAAAAAACAAAACCAAAAACATTAAAAAAAAAGAAGTCAAATCATTCCAATTTTTTTTTTTTTTTTTGTCGCAATCCTTCTATCAAGACATCGGAAGTAAAAGACGAAGTTGAAGGCAGGTGAAAAGAATAATAAAAAAAAAAAAAGCAAAATATAAGCCACAGAAAAGAAAAAAGGGAAAAAAAGAGAGGGAAAAACGAGAAAGCAGAGGGGAAAAAGAAGTCTGAAAAATAACGCCTGGAGCAATAGATGCAATGGATACTGGAAATGGAAGATATAAAACAATGCGTCGGCCGGAATTCAAAGATCTTTCAGAAATCGGCAAAAAAGTGCTAAAACTTGAGATGAAGACTGAAATCTCCTATTTCACAAAGGGATACCGTCCAGAATCGAATACTTTTTTCGATTTTATTTATTTTTATATTATCAAAGGTAAAAATAAATAAACAAAACAAAGGAAGTAATTATTTCTTTCAGACGAATGTATTGATGTCATTGTTTGGAATCCACAAGGTTAAAGCTAGGATATTACTTATTAAAACTAAAATTTCATATTTTAAAAGATTCGTTTCTTTTTGAATTATTTAATTTTTCTGAATCATTTGAGAAGTTTTATAAGCTCTTTCCTGATATGCCATTTTTTTATAATAGAAAAAATATGAAGTTGGTTTACAAAGAGATTTTAATTCTCCTAGAAGATATATCAAGCTACAGTAAAAAGAAAATATACCTAGAATACTTTGGGAAAGATTAATTTTGAACCCCAAAAGAATTACCATGAAAAATATTCCATTCAATTTTTGTCATCGAAGATACCTTGTATATCTTGTGTATACCTTATTAGATACCTTGTATATACCTGTTTGGCTAAATAATTTAGCAAAAACCAACGATTCCCATTTGAGAATTACAGCCAAAGAGTTATCTTAAAATTTTTTTTATTCTCAAAATTATAGTTGTTTGTTTGGTTATTTTAAATATAACGTAAAAAGCAATAGTTATTTAGCTATTTGTTTGGTTATTTTAAATACAAGGTAAAAAGCAAATCTTCAACTAAAATATGAATCTACGAATTTACCATTTATTAAAAATCTTGAAAGTGTCTTTTCATCCGAGTCTGTCTTTTCATGAGTTGTAATAAATTTTTGAAATTGTAAACAGACTTTATGGATATTCTGTATTAAAAAAAAATGGACTTTTCTGTGAAGAAATAGAACTGAACCACATATGCTCTCTTGCTGCAATTGTACACTTAACGTTATGTAAATATGCTTAAGCTCGTATCAATTTTATAGCATATTGTAAATGATATAAAACAAGTCCATAGCATACTATCGTGAATCAAATCTATTATACATCTCCTAATCAATGCTCAAATTCAGTATCCAGTCCACAGAAACTGAACACAATATCCGTAATTCCCAAAATGGAATCAAATAGCCATTATTTTGCTAGTAATAACTCCTATTTCAAGTATACAGTTACACGTGACTTGAAATCGTGCCTTACGTTCGGACATGCATTAGCTGTAAGATAGAAACGTTTCGTACCCGCATTTCAGAATCATTCAAAGACATGCAAACACAGCAACTGCGACACGTCTACCAGTCTTTGTTAGATAAACACACACCTTCTGAGTACACACAGCTACGTTTGATGTGTTTGCAGGTATCTGAGTCGAGTTAAAGTAAAGGTATTACTCGTACATCTGGAGTAACACCGCTTCTTTGGCATTAAATCGGTAATTCCCCTACCAGGGTTGTTTGGATCAAACGATAACAGTATAGTACGTTGCGCAATGCCTTATTTGAGAGATAAAATGGTTTGTATCGTATTATGGTGAGGGAAATTTACCTTTCATTAATGTTTCCTACACAGCGTGCAATAGAAGAAAGTATTGTTGTCTGTCTGGATATTTGTTATTATTTTTAGCCAATGATTGTTATTGTATGCTGTCATTTTAATGGCACTATTGCTGATAAAGCATATAATGTGACGCATGTTTGCGGAAAAAGGTACTAAAAGCAATCTAATATCATGAAATATATAATATTTTTAGGTTTTTACTGCTTGAATAAAGTAGTTTTTATATGAATTAAACTATTAAAAAATTGAATTTATCAAAGTAAATTAATATTTTATTTGAATTTCGTTAGAACTTTTTATCTCTATGTCTTCTTATGAAACAAAAGGCGTAAACAACAAAAAAAAGAAATTGAATTTATTTTTGATTATTAGAAAGACACAATATTTAATAAAAAATATTTTAATACAACTTTTAATAAATTGCAAAAAAAGACAAAAGATATTTAAAACTTTTTAATAAGTTTAACAACAATAATATTAACATTAATTTATCGCACTAATGAAAGTTCATATTACATTTGCTTCTAAATTTATCTCCATGTGGGAGTAAAATCTCATTTTGTGAGATGAGATTAAGTTACGTTTGAATATATTTTATTGTCTGTCGTAATAGAAGAAAACAAAATAATCAATATAAAAATAGTTTTAAAAATCAGAAAAATATAAATATAAAAATGCACAACAAGCTATTAAGCAAAAAAAAAAAAAAAAAATATTTTCTAACAATGCAATATATCGATTTCAAACGGATCATAAAAAATATGCTCACGAAATCATTATCTTTTAAAAAAGATGTTTATTATTAAGCAACAACTTTAAAATTTCAGAATTTAAAAACGAAAAACAACATATTGTAAGTGCTTGATACATTAATGACAATAATAACGTAGAGTAGTATTCATTTTAACCTTGAGAAATATTAATTCGCTCAATAGCCAATAGAGCCATGGCAAGCTAACAGAATTGGTTCTACATAAATAAATATGGTCATTCACTGGCACCAAATGAATCAATTCTTCAAACTTTATGAAAACAACTTTATAAAATCCTCCTAAACATTGAGTTGCGATCGAAAAACACTCAATCAACGAGGAGAAAAAAAAAACATTCAAGGGAACATATTGTCATTCCTTCACCGATTATTGCTTCTGTTAATAGTTCTTCTAACTACCACCACTGGAACTCAAACATGCCATAAAAAGTGCATTAATTCCAAAACGGGACAACGCATTCAAATTCCAATATGACACCCCTTTCCATGCACCCTTATCGCGCAATAAAATCCCATTACAAACCTATCACACTATTTTAGAGAAACTAAACGGTCCTTCGTCCCCCAGCGCTGGGCCTTCATTAGGGCCCAGGCTGGGCACCTCACCATTCCTGATGCTTATCTCTCCGCTTCGTTTACATGCAGCGTCTCTGGCGTCAATAAAACCGCATCGAAAGAGGATGAAGAAGATGCTGAAGAGCAGCAGGGATGGGGAGGACAGGGATCATTAGAGGCAGAGCGAGGCCTTATCAGTGTGACGTCGTCCATCAAGAGGTGTGACGCGGACAGAAGGGATGGTTTCCGCTTTGTAGGACGGTGTCTTTGTACTCTTTTCTCAGTAGGGATGTTGATTTGGGAATCCGTATTAGGGAAGTTAATCTTGAAAAATGTTGGACCAAGAGATAAGATAGTTGCGAAGAACTATATGCAGATAAAAGGGGATTTACCACAGCGCATATTTTTGCCCGACTGATAAGGTTTCACTGCTCAAAAGTTTTGAACGATGGCAGATTAGATGGGTTGAAAATGGAAAATTCAGTAATGGTCTTATAAATTATATCTAGCGCGAAGGTTATGATTCCATAAATTCAGTCGCTACTGATATTGGTCAGTGATTAAGATTCTAGTGCTTTTGTTTAATGAGTATTTGTATTCATATACATAGGATTTAGCTTAATTAGTAAAATATTTATAGCTTTGATTTCATCATTTTAATTCAGTAATTCTTTTATCTGTAAGTTAGCAATCGCTTCTTCTAATTAAATTTTGTATGTGTTTTTTAATCTATCTAATATATATGTTGGATGATAAAATAGCTTCAATCGTACTGATGTTTTATTACTTCATCTCCCCTCCAATTTTTGGTGTTTGTCATATTTTTGAAATGCATGTCTCTTTTATTCTAAGTATGCACAATTATTTTGCAAAATGTTTCACAAAATCATGTTAAGTATTAAACTGGTGTTCTTTCAAATAGAGTTTGTTAATTATTTTATTTGAGTGAAATTTCTATGCCCCAAAGATGTTAGGAAAACCTCTTAATTGTTCATTTCTAGGGATACAGTTTCATACCTTGAACTCAGTTGGATAAATTTCCAACTCTACAAACCACTTAAAAGTGAAATCACATCTAATTTTAACGTTCTTCTCAAACATTCCCTATACTTAAAGCCTGAATTTCAATTTCTTGAGCAGAGAAAAATTTAAAAACGGGGATATTTTCTACAAAATGCTCAGAAAGTGAAAACCTAGCGCGATGCTCATTTTAAACTAATTAGAAACTTTTAATTTTTAATACTAAGTGGAATAACAAATATAGCACGATTTTAAGATACCCCTGACACTTTACCATTTACATTATTCTCAAATCTTTATTTTGATTATTCAGGTATTCTCGATTCTTTATTCTGATTATCCAGATATTTTCGATTCTCGCGTTTTATTCTGATTATCCAGGAATTTTCGATTATTTATTCTGATCATCAAATATTCTCGACTCATTATTCTAATTATCCAGATATTACCGATTCATTATTCTCATTAATCAGACATAACCGATTCATTATTCGGATTATTTAGATAATACGAATTTATTATTATTATTATTCAGATATTAAGATTCCTTATTCTGATTATTCAGCTATTACCAATTTATTATTCTAAATATTGAGACATTAAGATTCATTATTCTACTTTTTCTGATATTATAGATTCACTATTTTTATTATTCAGATATTACCTATTCATTATTCTGATTATTCAGATATTACCTATTCATTATTCTCATTATTCAGTTACTACCGATTCATTATTATCATTATTCAAATACTACCAATTCATTATTCTGATTATTCAGAAATTACCAATTCCATTATTATAATTAAGATGAATATATTAATTAATTTTTCTCATCATTATTTATATTTATCATTGTTTAATATCCTTATCATTTTTATTAGAATCCAAAAATATTCCACTGAAACAGTAATAGAAAAAAAAAAACACAATTTTACTTCCATTAAATAAATAACGAAGAACTTGTTCAGTGCTTTGAATGCAGAAACGAAAAGAAAATAATTCATAATTTCGATTAAAAAAAGTTCTGTTGGAGAAAAATTAAATTTTTTTCATAATATTAGAAGTTATTTTATCAAATTAAATATTTTTTCCATAACAACAATTGATAGATTTAATAAAAACAAATAAAATAAAATAAGGAAAAATTTTTTTTTTGTATTTTGTATTTTTAATCATTTTTGTATTATTTCTATAAATGTATAAATTGCGTAGATTTAACTAACATATCGAAATAAAAATTTTACTTTTATAAATTGTATAAAAAATAGTATATATTGTTTAAAAGTGGTAGATAAGCTGTAATAAAATTAAACTCGCATATGTATCACGGGTTTCTATTGGCTGATTATTTTTAATTTAGAATGAAGACTAAATAAAACGAATTGTACTTCAATATGTTTTTATATCTATAATTTTGTACACTAATCAATGTTTATTACTCAGATTACACAATGTACTACTTTTCAGAAGACACTTATCTTAATTATTCATGAAAATAAATTTTGTCCTGATTTATATGTGTTGATACTAGACTAAAAAGAAAACACAACCGCATAATACTTTGTATCATTAAACAAATAAACAGTAGGAAAATAATTTATTTATGCAGTGGAAAATAATTTATTATTTTGGTGTCTGTATTCATTGTTGTGATAAAGAAAATAAGTCCATCGACTTATGTTGTTTTTTGTTATTCAATTTCGTTCGTGTTTTATTTGGATTATGAACTGATAACAATCTTAGAAAAAAATGCGATAATTATGTGCATAGATAATGTGACATACTATTTTAATATATCATGACATCATAAGCAAATTATATTTTGCCCACTTTAATGACTTCTTGGTACCGGTACACAAATGATGACATAATTTTTAATAAATGATATTTATATGCAGTTTTGGGCTAAAGAATACTTTGACACTACGGTTCTTCAAAAAGCAAAACATGCAAACTTTGTTATTTATCCCGACACACTACCAGAAACGATACACAGTGATTAATCATATTCAAATGATAACTGTAACACAAATGCATTAAAACAAGCCCTCATCGTTAAACTTGTTCGCTGGCTTCAACTTGATGGTAATTTATTTTAATGTTAGTCATAAAGCTTGTCATCAGGACAACACGAGATCTTGATGAAAACAAACACTATCATACACAACGACAGCACGTTAAAGTAATGACTTTTTCCGGTCTGCATAAAACCGCCATATTTCATATTCAAATGATTTTAGAAGGTTTTTTTTTTTTTTTTTTTTACTTTCCCGGCTTCTTTTCTATCTAAATCCTCTTTTGCACGGTCAACGACAGACACTGTTCAGTGGCCTTTCGTTCAGTTTTGATATTGAATTTAAATATTCATGGACTTTTCCTCGGAAAACAGTAATTTCGATCCTGGATGTATATCTTTGGCGGAAAAAATATTCCAAAAAGATGGATGAACGGTTACTAGCACTGCGCGTCAAATAACTCACGCAAAGTCTCGAGGGGACACGAGATGTTTCGCGCATTTATTATTTTCTGGGGAAAAAAGAAAGGGAAAAATGGGGGGGAAGAAAGGGATTTTTCAGATGTAGAGAGGGGAGGGGACAATTTATAGACATGTTCTCAGCAATTTGCTGAGGAAATGCATGTTATCGAGAAGAGAGAAGCGATATCTTAGAGAAATCAACTCAAAATGCAATTTCGAGTTTTTATTGCCCCTCGTAATCGGGACATTCTCCTCAAATGATCAAGAACTCTGCATTTTATTTTATTTTTGTTTTTTTTTTTTCTCTCTCCTGAAAATGTGTTATTTTAACGTTTACCAGGAACTTTCCAATTGCGTGAGTCCGTATTTCGATCGTTATACCAATTTAGGACTAGTACAATGAAATAAGAGATCTTAATCTTGGAAAGAGGACATTTTTTTTTTTTTTGGTTTTTGTTTTCGAATTTTTTTGCCGTTGTTAACTGGTTCGAAGGATTTTTGTGGCATAATTTATTTTACATTTCCGAAAAGTTCATTTTTTTTTTTTTTTTTTTTTGTTAAATTATGTTTTAAAACAAAAACTTTATGCAAAATGTGTTTTAAAATAGAACAACTTAAAAATCATTTTTCAAGAAAGGATAATTCACATTTTTTTAATTTTGTTTTTATCAAAGTTGATAAAATTGTTTAGAAGATAATTTTATTTAGAATAAAGTGATAATGTGAAGAATTTTATTTTATTTTATCTGTAAGTGTAAATCATTTGCGTTCAACTAAAGTATTTTTAAATTATTGCCAGAAATTAAAAAAATCATCACCTATAAAATAAATAACTTATGTTCAGGCTTAAGAATATTAAAAGAATATTATTCTTAATGAAAAAGTATTATAAGCAGGTTGGGAGATTTTAAACATATTTATAAATTTCATTTGAATAGTTAATATACACTTAATATTTAATCAGTAAATGTGACAGTAAAGTAGACCATTATTAAATTATTATACAGATAAATTGCTAGTCTCATCACAATTCGCCATAACAGTGGTCGCCATAAAACTGGGTTTCTTATATAAATTCGCGTTAATTTGCCATTTTTTATGGCAAAGTATGTGGAAAATGGTTTATCGTTATGGCGGATCATGTATAGGTCAATTTTATAACTAATTTTTTTTTAATTAAATGATATCTATTTTATTTTGAGTTATAATATTGCTGGAGAAAAAAAATATAAAATTAAAGTTAAGATAAAAAAAAAAAAAAATTGATAATCTATTAATACTTCAAGAAATAATAGTTAGTTCAACTAGTTCAATAGTTTGTTATTATATTGTTAAATAAAAAATAATAAAGTAATTAAATTCTTATCTAAAAATAACGACCCATTAATAAATTATTAGTTTTTTCATTGTTCTTATTAAAAATTGCATCTTAAACAATAGTTCTTGAGCAAATTATAATAACAATAGTTCTAAAATATTGAGCTACGAATTTAAGCACTTTATTTTTATTTAACAGCACTTTATTTTTTATTAGCAGTTTTTATCTATTTAACAAAATTTTTTGGAACTACAAGAACTTCGATAATTTTTGAATTACTGCATGATATTTCAAAATTAATATCTTATTTGGTTGTTGTATATTTCATAAAATTGAAAATGTCAAGAAAATCTTTCATAAATTGGATTACATTTAGAATTACAATTTTTACATTATTATTGACAAATATTGTTAAATAAAAAAATAAAGTGCTTAAATTCCTAGCTTAATAAGTATTTTCAAGAATAATGACCGATTAATAGATTATTAATTTTCTTATTGTTTTATTATAATTTACATCTTAGACATAATTAATATATATATAACATTATTTGTTATTATTCAATTATATTTCTTAAACATATATATTCTTTACTTTTCAATTTTATATATTTCAAAATAATTAAAAGATATTATTTATATTATAAAATAATATACTTTATAATTACATTTCACATAATTTAATTATGTACTTATTATTGTATATTAGATTTTTACTTTTTATTTTTTTAAATATTTTATTTCATTACCATTTTGGATAAATTATTAATTATATATAAGAACTTCACTTGGGTAAGTTAATGTAGTATAATGTCGTGTTTATTTGGGTAAGTTTAAAGGACATGGGGTCCTAGCGTGCTAAGGACATGCCTACACTGATGGCTGAGTAGCTAGCGCTCTGGCGCTCGGTACGAGTCTCGGCGGTGCCATGGATGTTTGTAGTGGTACGGAATCCGCTTTAAACCGTAGGTCCCGGTCTAATAGGATAGTACAGCATTGTGGGGATAGTGTTACTCGCGCCCGTAGCATATTTCAAAGCTATACGTGTCCCCTGGGTAGTGCTAAATGTGTAACAGCGTTGCAGACCTTGCTTATGGCATAAAGATAACTGTCTATGCATTGCCAGCTGCATTAGAGAATAAAAAACTTTAAAGGATATTGCAAAAATAACCCAAATTGCTTGGTAGTAAAGAACATAAAAATTACTGAAGTAGTAAAGTAAATAATTAGCATCTAAGGTTAAGTAAAATCAATAATTAGTGTCGGGTTTACTTTTATTTCAAAGCACTGTCTTCAATCTATTCTTACCAAGTTAAATCGCTAAACTACAAATGGGACTATCCATTTATTTGAGAAAACAAAGTTTATTATTAATTAAACAACAAACACTACATTAATTACACAACAAACACCAGTTGCTATAATTTAATAAATTACCTCAATAAATAACTAAATCTTTTACTCTATTCCACATTAGTTTATACGATTCTATTTTGCAAACGGACAATCATATTTTAAAACTTCAAATCCAATTGACTTAAAACCTATTTACAAATAAATGCAAGTCCCAGAAAGAAACACTCCACAGACAAACCGTAGACTCGGTGGAAGCTCTTTTGTTCTGCAGGCTGTTTGTATTTCCTAATTATGAAGAAGAGATCTCCATCCATTGTTCTTCTTTCTGCAGGAGATCCACCAATTTTCCATCACCTCTGCGAAATGAGGGCGTCGTCAATCGATGGCGGACTTTCACTATCAATTAGACAGGCACTCCCGACAGAGAAAATTAATTTAACCCCTTCGCGTCGTTTATCACTGAAGCAGCAGACAATGCGCTGCCCGGCTTTTTAAGTAAGTCTCTGGCATTTGACACGGGAATTGTCTGGCAGCTCTTAACTGTTTCGCTGTGTGGATAGCAAACTGCGGCCGAGGAATTACACCTTGGTGCAAAATGGATGAGGCAGCTTGTGGTTTTTGAAACGTGCGCTCTACGAAATGCATAAAATATAAAATATTTTTTTACTAAACAATTTTTGTATATTACTAGAAAGTCAAACACTTATATCAAATTATTTTCGCAGATTTATCTCAAATATAATAACATTTTTAAATATGTAGTTTGGTTTGGTTTGTAGCTTTACGGTCATTTTTTGCACACATTAAGCTAATTAGACCAGACCTAGTGTTTAACGAGGATTCCAAACTATTTACACACATCCCTGCCACCACCAGGATTCGAATCTGAAAGCCTGTGGTACCAAAGGCGAGAGCGCTAGCCAATTGGCCATCAGGTATGATATGTATGTGGAGTAGTATAACATCACAAACTGTTTAATTATCGATGCTGTTTTTGAATCTGTTTTTACAAGAAATTTGATGTAAATATTTAGGTATTCAAACAAGCTTTTCGTTATGATAAAAAGCTAGCAAATATCAGCTTAAAAACACTAACTTTTAACATTTTAGCTTTGTTGGCAGTTATGCTATTTTGTTATATCGATGCATTGGTAATATTTATTCTATTGTGTTACATAGATATGCATTGGTATAATTTATTCTATTGTGTTATAAAAATAATGAAAACCCCCTGTCAATAACAATGCTATTTAAGAATACGTTTCGTAAGCACTATAATGCAATCTTTACTACCAAATTTTTTTAATAAAAGGAAGTATATGTCATGATAGTATGAGGAATCTTTAATGAAATTGTATATGTCTTGATTTGTGTCAAAAGCATAAAATGCCTGATCTCATAGACTTTCAAAGAAACCAAATTGTACGAGCCTAACTAGTTAGAGTAACTTTGACCGAAGTATCCCAGCTTTTAGGCGTTTCTAGATGTACGGTGTCTAAAGTTATGACAGCATATGCAACGGCAATATATATATATATATGTTGATTTGATGTCATTTGCCACTACAACGGTATAAATGTAACAGATTCTACCTCATAGAGTCCACAAAAAGAATTTTCTGGTTTATGGATTTATTATACCCATCCCCGCCCTAGGCACAGAAGTTTTTCAATTTGGCATCATATGTAGGGCTTCGAACCCAACTTCTTCAGATAAGAAACAGTTTATTATGTGACAATGACTAATGTGTCCAAGCGTACAGCAAACATTAATATTATGTTGATTAGCTACAGTTTGTATCCGTTTTATAACCATTATAATTAATTCGCAGCTAATGTACATGTTATTGTACAGAAATAAAAAAAAAATTATATATATTGGTATAATACATCAATGATTTATTAATTCATTATATGTATTATGCATTTTTTTCTGTATTATAAATATTTTCATAAAACAAATAAATACTATTTATTTGCAAAATACAAATTACTGTTACTAATACAATAAGTTTTCTCACAAATAAACGTAAAAATTGATTAAAAAATTATAAATAATAATTATTTAGATCAAATTATTTTCATTATTGAAAGACAAACAATCAAACAATTATAGAAATATAATATTTTTAATATATTATTATATTTCTAATGCATAATGAACTAATGCAATGCCTAATTACTTCTTTTTAAAATAAAAATGACTTTTTAATATGAGTTTTCAAAAGGACATTTTGAAATAATGGCTATTTGCTTTGCAAATTATTAACATGGTATGAATAAAGCAAAAAATTTAAGCCCAATTTAGCACAGATTAAAAAAAGACAAAACAAACAATATAATACAATATTTTTCCAAAAAAGAAAATATCATTATGGGCTTACGTCAGATTTAATTGTATTTCTACACGGAACATATATCATCAACCACGGATCTTTTTGACTAGTCAAAAAAGACCTATCGATTATGCTATTATAGCGGTAAAAATCTCTAATAAAAATATGAGATGCTAATAATCTAAATAAATAACTTTCTTACAGTTATTGAAAACCAATATCTAATTATGAAACGATAATTGCCTAATGATACCTAATATTTAAAAAGAAATCAATGCAATTTCGCAAAGAAAAACATCTTAATTATACGATTAAGTGAGAGGTTTATTAAATGCTTCATTTCTCAAAGAATAATGCTAATTGAAACCAAGTTGATTTGGGTCTCTTTTAAGAGAAAGAGGCAGTAAAATATTTTTCAATATTCAAGAGAAAATTATTGCACATGTAGAAAAATATTTTGTTTATAAATAAGTTATAAATCTAATTAATCTAATAGCTGCTTGACATTTTTATAAGAATTAAATAATATAAATTACTATGGAATTGATACCTTTGATTTCGTTTTATTAACCAGAAGACTAGAACCATATGTTATTGTTCATTTGCTTGATGTTTATTCTAGGTATCATTTGTCGTTATAAGGTGTAAGACTTTTTTATACGGATCTTAATAATTTTTTAAAAACCGAGATAACCCCATTACATATTTTTCTTGAATATTGCTTAATTTTGTAGTTCAAAACAGTGTAATCTGATATTTATCTTCAATTTAACCCTTGATAAAACTTTTCATTTATGTGTACCTCCCCCTTCTTTCATACCCATTCTTCAATAGGAAAAAAAGAAACTTGTGAGTAAAAATTACATCTGAAGGAAGTTAAACATCATGTTGTACATCTCTAGTGCTAAAGGGGCAATTTCAGGCACTAAAGAACAAATCTTATTAAAAAGATTCTGAAGAAATTAATTTATTAGATTATGAAGAAATTAATCATCATCAGCAACACAAAAATCGATAACTACGTTGTATTGAAGTGATCATTATTCTGATGAACCTGTCTCTATGAATGTAAACAGGAAATGACGATGTGCGTATATAGATGCCCACAGAATAAGCAAAATAGGCCACATACTTGCTGGGCCTTACTGTCTCAAGTCTCGCGCATAAGTAGATTAGTTTCAAAAAACTTTTTTGTTAGATTGTAATGTTCTTGTTAACTAGTAAAATAACCGCACAACTCAAATGAATGAAGCTTACATATATATTTTTATTTTGTATTTTACAATTTATTTCAATTCTTTAGGTAGCAGCATAACATAAACACAAATAGCATTATAATCGTAAATCATTATAAAGTTATGATGCTATAATGTAAACTTAAGATGAAAGCTTAAAAAGTTAATTTAAGATAAAAAGTTTAAAGCTGAAAGAAACGGTTTAATTTGATGGGCAAGTTTCCAAACGTAGTCTTCAAGATATGATTGATAGAGGACGGCTTAAGAAAACCAATGAAAAATCAATTATTAGGTTTACTCCTATTACTTCTTTTTCTTTCTTTCTTTCTTTGGTTTTTTTTCCGCTTTGTGTATCCTTAAGTGGTCCACTGTGTGCTTCAGATTGGGAAAGACAGGCTTAGAACAAGGTTCACCAAATTTCTTTGACAATCTACCCCTTCTTTCTAACGACCTCCTTTGTTTTACTATTGCATAATTTAGAAAAAAAAGTAAAAGAAACTTTTATGCGATTTTTTAGATAATTATTTTATAATTAATCTACAATATTTATATTGCTATAATGTCTTAGTATCAAAGCAATACGTTTTGCTTTTCGAAGGTTTTTTTTTTAAATTACATATCAGATAGGAGGAATAAATAATATGCAAAATATAATTAATTCATATAACAAAATAATAGTAATGCAACCTGTTCGATAGCTCGGTCACAAAAATAAACTCAAGTAAAAAACGTGGACTGTATAAATTAATCTCCTTTATTTCGGCAGCCATCAAGCTCGAAGATGGACTGCCACACGCAACCTTTCTCGTTGGTTGCACTTATTGAACTCTTTTACTTATGCAGCCATCAAGCTCGAAGATGCACTGCCACACGGCCATTCTCTTTGGTCGCAGTTGTTCAACTCATTTAGTTTATACAGCCATCAAACTCGAAGATAGACTGCCACACAACCTTTCTCTTTGGTTGCAGAAGTTCAACTCATTCTTTACACAACTCATTCTCTCACTCTTTCTCCCGTCATCTCACCCCCTGCCAGACACCCCCACAGACAAGATGTTTTTCTGGACATAGGGTGTTGACCTCCCCTATGCAGGGGAACCTGGGTTTCGACGTAACACAACCTATCAATGTATTTTATAAGCAAACTACACAATTAATTAACGTATTCAACTCTTTCTATGGACCCCTAGTCAACCACTAATAATTTAATTCAACCTTATCATCAAGTCAACCATTTTATTCGATTGTTATTCTTATTGCCAATCGACTTTATAAATTTAATTTACATTTAATTAAGTTTGTGAATGAGTTTCTATCGAGCACTAACATTGTTAATCATGTTACAAAACTCAATCAGGCAAATTAATCTCTGATACGAGACGTTCATAAACTATAACTCGTTCAAACGAGTTCTTTTTTTTCAAAAGCATTCATTGAAAACGCATCACTAATGGATTGGAACCCGAGTCCTCTTACAGACGAGTTCGCGTAATCACTAATCGGACAATTTTAGGTTTCAAATTTTACAACCAATAATAAAACTGAACAAGTTTTGTTGTAAAATGGTTTCTTTAAGAAAATATGAGTTGCAATGGTTATTTTTTTCAAATAAATATCTCCCTTTTTTTCAGAAAAAAATTAAGAAAAAAAAAAAAAGCATAAAAACCAATGATGTATAATGTCATTTGTTATGTATTATGTCATGTAGATTGTCATTTGTTATCTATAATGTCACGTATATTGTCATTTGTTATGTATAATGTCACGTATATTGTCATTTGTTATGTATAATGTCATGTATATTGTCATTTGTTATGTATAATGCCACGTATATTGTCATTTTTTATGTATAATGTCATTTGTTAAAAAGCATAAAAGCAATCATGTATAATTAATATCTAACTTTAATAAAGGCAAACTGTGGGGATGAAAATAATGCACTTTAAAAATAAAAATTCAAAACTTTCAGAAAATTCAATAATAAGTATTATAAATTTATATATTAACATGACATCTGATCAAGTTTTTATTTATTTATTTGGCAATATTTGCAATTCCACAAATTTTGATCGATTAAGCAATTACTCTTTGCTTATTCCTTGAAGAGAATTTCGCATGTCATCACAAATAACCTTTGCAAAAAATACATAAAGCATAGTTAATGGCAGAAAACATAAAGATGCATTTCTTCATCATTAAATGTCTTTCTTCAGAAAATGGAATCGTTTTCTACCATTTTTATACCTCAATTTCAAAACTTTTTTTTTTCCAAAGCTAATCTATTTCATTAATGGGAAATAAAGACAGAGCTCTAACTTCAACGTGACATCAAAATTACCGGTGTAATTACTACACTGCATACAATCTTCCTTGGTTGATACATCGGACAAAATAGCTGATGTGTAGGTGGTCTCGAACACCAATGATTGATGGCACAAAGCAAAATTAGGGACTATCTAAAAGAAATCATTCCATCAAGCCTTGCCTTGCTTGTATGATTGACAGCGATGATTGATGAAGATCGAAGATGACAAACCGTTGCCACTGCACAAACTGTAATTCTGAGAATAGAACAATATTGGCACGAAAGTGGCTAAATCTGCGATTCCTTGCGTCCTTAAAAACAGAACTGTGAGTCATCCATCTGTTTGCTAAGATGGGCGTCGATATTCGCTCTGTAGTAGGAACATGTCAGTAGTTAAGGATCGGGAACATGTGTAACAAGAAGCAGCTGGGAATAAAAAGAAGAATATAGGCTAACCGCCACACGTGCCACCATGAGAAACGTTATATTGATTGCAAGGATTACCTCGTAAAAGTAACTAGAAAAAGGTGTATTTGTATTTCACTGTGTAATTATGGACTGCGAGTCGTTACTTGTTACAGCCAGTGGAAGAAACCCAGTAATTTAAAAGCGTTATTTGCCTTTCACCAAACTGAAGATGTGCTTTTATTTTTTATGGAATGTTATTTTTGAAATGAACATGCTTTGCATAGAAATTTATGAGGCCAAAGTTAAATAAATAAACGGAATATATATTTTAAGGAAATAAAAAGCAACCCGTTTATAGAAACTTATTTAGAAATAAAACCCACATCTAATACAGAAATTTTTAAATTTATGTAAAAATAAAAACCAAATTTAAATGAATAGCACTTTAAAATAAATAAATTACAACACTGCAAAATAATACTAAATAAAATGATAATTTGTAATTAATAAGTTAAATTAAATAAATTTTTAATACTAATATTTAAAAAAAAGAAAACAGTTTGTTTATTAAACTTTGTTTAGAAATACTTAAAGCCTACGTTTTATACAAAAATTTATAATTTTATTTCAAAATGATTAAAAACACCTTTTAGAATAAATGGAACGTATTTTTAAAGAAATGAAATTTAACTCATTTATAGAATCTTATTTAGACATAAAAACTCATGCATAATATAAAAATTTAAAATTTATTTAAAAATAAAACCAAAGTTAATTGAAAAACATTTTTGAAATAAATTAAGATAACGCAAAAATAATAAATTAAAATAATGACATTTTCAAGAACTAAAAAACAATTTGTTTTTAGAACTTTTATTTAGAAATGAAACCTACGTTTATACAAAAATTTATAATTTTATTTAAAAAAACAAATGAAAGTTAATTAAAAAAACATTTTAGTACAAATAGAACATATTTTAAAGTAATAAAATTCAACTCTTTTGTAGAATCTTATTTAGAAGTGAAAACCAATGTCTAATACAGAAATTTAAAATTTATTTAAAAATGAAATAAACGATAATTGAATAACATTTTAAAAATAAATAAATTAAAAATAATATAAAATAATAAATAAAAATAATAACTTATAATTAATAAATAAAATTAATAATAAATTAATTTTCTAAAATTTTAAAGAAATAAAAATAAATTGTTTATTGAACTTTTTATTTAGAAATGAAATCCCATGTCTAATACAGAAACGTAAAATTTAGTTAAAAATGAAACCAAATTTAATTGAATAAAATTCTAAAATAAATAAATTAAAATAACAATAAATAAAATTTATAATTTATAATTAATAAATAATAATAATTTATAATTAATAAATAAAAATATTAATTTTTAATTGATAAATAAAATTAATTATAAATTAATATAACATTTGTAAAGAAATAAAAACAATTTGCTTATTGAATTTTATTTAGAAATAAAGTCTATGATTTACACATAAATGTATATTTAAAATAAATAAATTAAAATAACAATAAATAAAATTAATAATTTATAATTAATAAATAATAAAAATTAATAAATAATAATTTGTAATTAATAAATGAAAATAATAATTTATAATTAATAAATAAAAATAATTTATAATTTATAAAATAAAATAATAATTTATAATTTATAAATAAAATTAATTATAAATTAAAAAACAACATTGATAAAAAACAATTTGTTTATTGAATTTTTATTTAGAAATAAAGTCTATGATTTACACATAAATGTATATTTAAAAATCAAAGTTAATTGAACATTTTAATATAAATCGAACATTTTAAAGAAATATAGAATCTTATTTGAAATGAAAATTAATAATAAAAATTTAAAAATGAAACCAAAGTTAATTAAAATAAAAACATTTTAAAAAGAAACAAAAAGAAAAAAAAAAAAAAATTGTTTTTATCGATCTTTATTAGCCTATTTTTTTGAAGTCCATGTTTTATACAGAAATTTATTATTTTATTTTAAAAAATAAAATCAAAGTTAATTAAAATAAATATTTAAGCAAATGGAACACATTTTAAAGAAATAAAATTCAACTCATTTATAGAATATTATTTAAAAATAAAACCCCATGATTAATAAAGAAATTTAAAAATTAATTTAAAATAAAAAAGTTAATTGAAAACATTTTAAAATAAATAAATTAAAATTAATTAATTAAAAAACATAATAATAACAACAATAATAATTAAAAAAAATAATAATTAAAAATAATAAACAAATAATAATTTAAATAAAATTAAATAATAATAACAATAATAATTAAATGATATTTAAATTTAAAAATATCAATTAATATTTAATAAAAAAACAACATTTATAGAGATGAAAAACAATTTCAGGAATTATAGAACATGTAACAAAATATTTTAAAATGAAACCATGACTTAATACAGAAATTTACTATTTGTACAGAAAAAGAAACAAATTCTTCTCCTTCATTGGTGCAAGAGCCCCGTGGTGATCAAGGCCATCTGCCTACTGGTAGATTTCGAGACAGGAAATGCTTTTTTTTTTTTTTCATTGGGATGGGCTTTTCACAATACACCTATTCCATAGACTGGGGGTCTGATGACCGAGTGTCTAGCGCTCTGGCGTTCGGGTGCATAGGTTTTCGGGTTCGAGTCCTGTAGTGGCATGGATGTTTGTAGTGGGTTCAGAACCACTTTTGGTCCCGGTCTCATATGACCGTAGAGTGTCACAGAGCCCAATCAGACTCCCCACCCACATCGTTCCCAAACTGTAAAGCAAACTCAGCCCTAGACACAGTGATTTGGTGTGGTGTGTGTAGTAGCAGTGAGTAGGATTCAAGCAGACCTTTTCTCCTTCTGTTAAAACTATTGATAAAATTTTCAGGTTTTAGATTTGTTACCTTATCTAACGTAAATGCAGCCGACTTTACTCGTTTATCGGGTTTCTGAACCGATCCCAGCAGC
>BPLR01006494.1:7500-39879 GCA_021605095.1 Caerostris extrusa
GTCACTCCTATGCCCAACAGCCATATTAGAACGGGATATACAGGTTTAAAGTGGATTCCGTACCACTACAAACCTACATTGCACCGCAGGGACTCAAATTTGAACCCTGTGGAGGCGAGCGCTAGTCCCTCGACCATTAGGCCCACTCAAATAAATGTAAAGATAATTTTCCTTCATATTAATAGGTCATTATAAGTTATTATATGCATTTTATAGGAAATTCATTTAAAAATGCAAAGCAAATTAAAAAATTATCAGTAAAAGTTAACAGTTTACAAATAATATAATTCATTCTAAACATTTTAGATTTTAATCACCACAGTCTTCCCATTTAAAGTTTCTCCAACAGAAGTAAGGACCCCGAGATCAAACAGCCAATGTTGTTCCCTTCTTCCATATTTTTTTTTTTATCTTTTTCAAAAAGAAACAAAAGTGTTTCAGAAATTACGAGAAAATTCATACAGCGCATATTAAAAAGGGCAGGCGGCCAAGTATGCGAGAGCTAAGTATTGCACAAATTAACTTAGAACCCCCTCATAAAGTCATTCTCGCAAACGAGTACGTGACCTTTCTGCCGAGCTAATAACACATGCACCTTCTTTTGTACAGTTTTAAAGAATAGTCGAGTCTATTATAGAGTGCAGGAGGTTGTGTTAGCATAAAAACAGTTGGAGCACTGGATGAGTGTGATGAGTTGGTGATATCTAGGAAATTAGAACAGAACGCTCATTGTATTTCCGAAGGTTCCTTTGGCTTCTAACGTTATTTAGAAAGAATCGTGTCTTAGAAACAATTTCGTTAAGACTTAGCTGCGAATCTTTCTCCATTAATTTAATGGTTTAGCAAATGTTGTGAGCTATAATCTTTAAGGAGTTGTTTTGTATTCCAATTATGTTTGTGAAGATTTTTTTTAAATAAATGGCGTTGAAATTTTCAAGGAAGGTTTAAGTTTTCCCGTGAATTAAAATTAAAACATTAGTCCAACAATTTAAAAATATTTCTAGAAAATAAGATTTGTTTATTAATATAAAAATATTTTGCCGATCATTCAAAATTTATCACATTCATTTTCAAATTAAAGGAATTACAATGTGCAAATACAAATTAAAAACATGGAATTGAAATGAATATTAAAGGATATTTTACATACGTTATTTTGTGCAATATAAATTCTTACATTACTTTAAAAATACATAATATTGGTTTTTTATATTTGTATTAATAGATAGTAACTTAAAAATATCTTTATCGATTGTTCATAACTTATCACCCTTGTTATAAGCTAAATGAAATTATAATGTGCTGGTAGAAAACAAAACAGGTTTGAAAGACATATTAAAGGATATTTTTTTCATACGTTAGTTTTTATAGTATAAAAATTATATGTTAATATTTATATAATGACAGCCATTTGAAATATAATTCAGTTAAAAAATTCAATTAAGTGTTTAATGTTTTTTTTTTTTTCAGAATTTTATTAATATACCTGATATGTAAGATTTTCAAATCTCAATTTTAATGAAATGCCTAAACCATAGATATAATTAAACTATTTTTATGAAAAAAAACCTATATTAATGAAAATAAAAAAAAAAAATATAAAGACTGTCAAATATCATTCTTCTTCATTGGCGCTACAGCCCCATGGTGGACCAAGGGCGTCTGACAACCGGCAGATTTCGAGATAGAAGATGATTTCTTTTTACGGGATAAACCCGAAATACATAGTAGACGAGGAACTAAGGTTTAAAGTGGATTCCAAATCCCTACAAACCTATATTGCACCACCTGGACTCGAACCCGAAACCTCTGACAGCGAGCTCGTGTCTCTCAGTCATCAGGCACCGTCGAATATTAATGAAGATACGTCATTATATTCATTTTTATACAATATTCCTCTAACATTGCGAAACAAATTTAAAAAAAAATATCATTACATTTCACAGTTTTTAAAAATAACATAATTAAATCTAAACATTTTACATTTTAATCACCGCAATCGTCCCATCTTGAATTTCTCCAACACAAGTAAGGACCCTGGGATCAAACAAACAAAGTTGTTCATTTCTTCCATTTTTTTTTTTTTTTTTCAAAAGAAGTAAAATTTTCCATAAATTAAGAAAATTCATACACCGCATATTAAAAAGCAAGAGGCGGCCAAGTATGCGAGAGCTAAAGTGTTGCACAAATTAACTTAGGACCCCCTCATAAAGTTATTCTCTCAAACAAGTACGTGACCTTTTGCCGAGCTAATAACACATGCACCTTCTTTTGTACAGTTTTAAAGAATAGTCGAGTCTATTATAGAGAGCAGGAGGTTGTGTCAGCATAAAAACAGTTGGAGCACTGGATGAGTGTGATGAGTTGGTGATATTAAGGAAATTAGAACAGAACGCTCTTGTATTCCTCAAAGTTCCTTAGCTACTAACGTTATTTAGAAAGAATGGTGTCTTAGAAACAATTTCATTAAGACTTAGCAGCGAATCTTTTTCTCCATTAATTTAATGGTTTAGTCAATGTTGTGAGCTATAATCTTTAATGAGATGTTTTGTATTTTTAATTATGTTTGTGAGGAGTGTTTTTAATTAATTGATGCTGAAATTTTTTAAAGAAAGTTTAAGTTTTCCTGTGAATTAAAATTAAAACATTAGTACAACAATTAAAAGTATATACAGGAAATAAGCTTTATTTATAATGGCGAACTATTTTTTGCCTATTATTCTTAATTTATCACCTTTATTTTAAACTAAATTAATTACAATGTACAGAAGCAAAATAAAAACACGGATTGAAATGAATATTAAAGGATATACATACGTTTTTTGTATAGCATACATTCTTACAGTATTTAAAATTGTATAAGATTTATCATTTTTGTTTTATTTGATTTAATTGATATTTACTTAAAATATTTTTGTCGATGTTAATAATTTATCCCCCTTAGTTATAAGCTAAATGGTATTAAAATGAGTTGATACATAATAAAAGCATTGATCGAAATGTATAATAATAAAGGACATTTACACATACGTTATTTTGTATAGTATAAAGGTAATATGTTAATATTTATATAATGGCAGCCTTATGAAATATAATTCATTTAAAATAATATACTTTAAAAGAAATGTTTAGTGTTTATTTATTCAAAACTTTAAGCTTATTTTTAATAATACACTTGAAATGTAAGATTTTTTTAATCTCTAATTTTTTAATGAAATGCATCAAAAAGATGATTATAATTAAAATATCTTTTGATGAAAAAAAAACATACTATTGAAAAGAAAAGAAAATATAAGCTGCCAAATATCATTCTTCTTCACTGGCGCAACAGTCCCATCATAAGCCAAGGCAGTCTGCCTACTGGCAGATTTCGAAACAGAATATTTTTTTTTTTTTTTACGGAATAGGCTTGAAAGGCATATTAGTCAGGGACCTACGGCTTATAGTAGATTCTGAACAACTACAATCCCTAAATTACAAGCAGGGAATAAAATAATCGATAAAAATGACAAATAAAATCAAGGCAGTCAAATATTCTTCTTCTTTATGGGCGTAACAGCCTCATGGTGCGCCAAGACCATCTGCCAGTTGGCAGATTTCGGCATAGGAGATATTTTATTTTTTACTGGGAAATTTTGTCACACAGTAAAAAATAGTCCAACAGTCATATTAGACTGGGGCCTACGGTTTAAAGTGGATTCGAATCACTACAAACATCATTTGCTCGGGACTCAAACCAGTAACATGTAGCACAGAGCGCAAGACATTCGACCATCAGGCCCCGTCAAATATTAGCAAAAATAAATTAATTATGTTCATTTTATAGAAAATATATTTAAAAATGCAAAGCAAATTAAAAAGAAAAACTTTATCATCATATTTCACAGATTAAAAATAACATAATTAATTCTAAACATTTTACATTTAATCATCGCAGTCTTCCCATTTTAACACCCACACAAGTAAGATCCCCAAGATCAAAAAGAACCAATGTTATTTCTGTCCTCCATTTTTTTTCTTCAAAAGAAGCAAAAGTGTTTCAGAAATGACGAGAAAATTCATACAACGCATATTAAAAGCACAGAGGGCCCAGTATGCGAGAGCTAAGTGCTGCACAAATTTAATGAAATGCATCAAAAAAGATAGAAATTTTTAATGAAATACATCAAAAAGATAGATATAATTAAAATATTTTTAGAAAAAAAAAAAACTTATTAATGAAAAAAAAATCAAATCAAATAATAGGCAATCAAATATCATTATTCTCCATTGGCGCAAAAGCCCCATGGTGGACCAAGGCCGTCTCCCCAACTGGCAGATTTCGAATCAGGAGATTTTTTTTTATTTTTACGGATAGGCCCGAAAGACATATTAAACCGGGGCCTACGGCTTAAAGCGCATTGCAAACTACTACAAATATATATGGCACAACAGGGAGTTCAAAACTGAAACCTGCGGACCGACCGCTAAAGCCTAGTCACTCGGCTATTAATTAGACCAGTCAAATATTAATGAAAATAAATTAATTACATTCATTTTATATAAACTTCATTTAAAAATGCAAATCTTACTAAAAAGAAAAACTTTTATTATTATATTTCCCAGCTTAAAAATAACATAATTAATTCTAAACTTTTTATATTTTAAGCACCGCAATCTTCCTATTTTAAATTTCTGCAACACAAGTAACAACCTCGAGATCAAACAACCGATGTTGTTCCTTTCTTCCATTTTTTTCTTTTCAAAAAGAAGCAAAAGTGTTTCAGAAATTACGAGAAAATTAATACAACGCATGTTAAAAAGCACAGGCGGCCAAGTGTGCGAGAGCTAAGTGTTGCACAAATTAACATAGAACCCCCTCATAAAGTTATTCTCTCAAACAAGCATGTGACCTTCTGCCGAGCTAATAACACATGCACCTTCTTTTTGCACAGTTTTAAAGAATAGTCGAGTCTATCATAGAGTGCAGGAGGATGTGTTAGCATAAAAAACAGTTGGTAGAACGGAATGAGTGTGATGAGTTGGTGATATTAAGGAAATTAGAATAGAACGCTCTTGTATTTCCGAAAGTTCCTTAGCTTATATAAGTTATTATAAGTTATTTAGAAAGAATCGTGTCTTAGAAACAATTTCGTTAAGACTTAGCAGCGAATCTTTCTCCATTAATTTAATGGTTTAGTAAATGTTGCGAGCTATAATCTTTAATGAGTTGTTTTTAACAATTATGTTTGTGAAGATTTTTTTTTAAATAAATGATGCTGAGATTTTTAAGGAAGGTTTAAGTTTTCCTGTGAATTAAAATTAAATCATTAGCCCAACAAATTAAAAATATATCCAGAGAATAAGCTTTATTTATTAATGACTTATGTCGATTATTTATAGTTTATCATGCTTAGTTATAATCTAAAGGTTGCTGATACAATATAAAAGGATAGAAAAGCATATTAAAGGATATTTCAGATATGTTATATTGTATAGTGTAAATTGTTACATGACTTAAAAGTTGCATAAAATTTATTATTTTGTTTCATTTGATTGAATTGATATTAACTTAAAATATATTTGTCGATTATTTATAATTGTTAGTTAGTTATAAACTTAGCCTTAGTTATAAACCCTTAGTTATAAACTAAATGAATAAAAGCATGGACTGAAAGGGATTAAAGGATATTTTACATAAGTTATTTTGTATAGTATAAATTATTACATTGCTTAAAAATTTTATAAATTTTTATAATTATTTGTTTTGCTTATTTTAATTGATATGATAGTATTAATATATATTTATATATTATATTACATGATTTTCATTATTAACTTTTATTGAAAAGTATACATACTTGTAATTATTTTTTATACGAATATCATGAAATATTCTATCACTTCAAATAATTATATATCAAAGTAAATATTTTTTGTTTAAATAAAAACATTAATTATCCCATACGCAAAATATATATATTTTTAAAATATAAATTAAAATATTTTGAATGTGATATTTTTATTCAATCAATTGTTTGATTGTTTAAAATGTTACCTACATTTTATTGTTGGGTTATATTTAATTCAACTGATAGAAAATTATTATTGTAGCAAAAAAAAAAAAATAGTCATATAAGTACTTATATTGAAATAAAAACAAATATACTTAAAACTCCAAGTTTTGTTTTGAATAAGTGTTTGAAATACAATATTAAAAAATAATCCAAAAAAAATTTCCTAATTGCTCTTAATAAAAACAAATTTTAATTTACACAATTCATTGTTATTCGATGGCTCTTCATTCTGAATTGTTCTGTGTAGCATCAAAGCTGATAAATGTTTCGCTTTTATTTTAATTCCCAAGATGTCTTATTCATTTCGAAAACAATTTCATTTACTTGAAATAAAAATAAAAAAATGGAAAAAAAAAAAAAAAATAGAAAAATTTCGAAAAAAAAAAATTCTAATCGTCTAATGCCCGATGTACAGTTTACGCATGGGTATCTGCATTTTTGGTGTTTGCAATTTTTGTATTTGCATTATTGGTATATGCATTTTTTTTTTTTCTGTCTTGTCTTTAGATAGAACTTGTCTTTAGATAGTGGCTGAATCGTTTGCATTGCGAGGAAGACAGTCGACAGCTTTGTGCAAGTCGTTAGGAACGCTCGTAACGGATCCCTTGATACCATATTGACGATCCCGACCAAGCTCTCGTATTTGCATGAAAGGGATACGAAGAGCAACGAGACGCTCTTCCAAGTCATTCAACTCAGACAAACAGGAGGGTTGCTCAGGATATCGAAAGCCATAATTGGCGACAAGATTTGGAACGTTGCGTTTACGAATATGATCGCTGCACGTCTTACAAAAGTCAGCTTCATCCAAGTCGACAGAGAAAATTATTGCAATTTGTTCTTCCGTAAAGCCACGAGCAAGTAAGTCGGCTTTCGAATAGCTTACTAAATTTTTTTCATATATAAACGATCACAACAGTAACAACGATGGGTTGGGCCATCATCAATTGATTTAAAGAAACGTTCTTCGACTTTGAGCCACTGTTTCTCACGAGAGTAGTCGTTTAAATCGGAATGAGTATTGTTCATGAAGCAATGAGAGCAGGAAGGAGTAACTGAAGAGGACGAATTAAAAGTATCCTTGAGAGGACAAGAACAGGAGGGAGAGTAAAGAGAAGGAGTTTGAACACATTTCGTGTGTTTAATATTGTCATCGTGAGGGTTGACAGCCTGTTGACGCTTGAGAACTCGACGTTTCCGTTGAAGGGCATTTTAGAGGGCACGAGTTTCAGGCTTCAAAAGGGCTATTCTTTTCCTTTCACGATCATGCGCTCTAACATTGTCTAATTTGCGATACAATCTCATCACTTCAATTTTCCGGCGCTTAGATTCAATACGTTCTAACTCAGTTGGTTTCCTTTTTGGCATAACTTTTATTTCGGATCGGACATCATTTCAGGTCATTACCGAAAACAATACTAAGGTAAAGGTACAAATACAATACGAATAGTAACAATACAAATAGTCTATTAAGCTTCTGTTGTAATTTAATCATTCTACTTCTCTCGTCAATGGGAAAAGTCGTACCATCTATTCTCAGCAGCAGACAATGTCAAAAGATTGTTGGCATACCAAATTGTCGGATTTGAGCACACACGCGGTTTTTTCGTTTTCCCAGTGAGCCGGACGGCATTTGATCGTCTTCATGAACTTGTATGCCTGATTTTTGTAAAAGAGTTGACGTAAACATTGTTGGTCTTGAACTTTTGCGCGGTCAAAGAGGAATCGGTAGGTACGAATAGTAACAATAGTGGTAAGCAATACGAATTACAAGAATGCATATACCAATAATACAAGCATAACTTTATTTCGGATCGAACATCATTTCAGGTCGTTACCGAAAACAATACCCATTGGCTATCCATGGGTAATACATTTATGAATAAATTAAACCTATAACAATGAACACTTTAAAATAATATCAATCTAATTTAATAAGCTTGGAACAAAGTATTTATATAATATCTATATAATAATTAAACACCTTTTTCATAGAATTTTTGAGTCTCCAATTTCAGCTTCCATTATCATTTTTCAAATAAACTCCTTTTTAAAATAAAATATTTTTAATGTATAGTTAAATTTTCTATACGTTGTTTATTCTAGCAATTAATTATTTAAGAAATAATTATAAGAAGGTTTCAAAACTTTTTATTACATTTATCATCAAATTAATAAATATTTTAATTACTTTTAATAATAAATTTTTCCATTATATAAATATAGAGTTATTATAATTTATTCTATTATGATATTTTTATGACAATATTTTATCCGTATTGTATATGGTAAAAATATATATAAATTGAAATTATTGTTAATTATTACAATTTATATATATTTTACCAAAGACAATTGTTCACTATTTGTTTAATAAATTATTAAATAAAGAGTATATTTTTATTACAAAATGATTCTTTATCTATTTACAATGAATATTAATAAAAACATATATAATTATTAGAAATTAAACATTAGAAATCATGTATATTTATATAATTTTTTCTAATTTCATTTAAGTATTTTTCAATTAATATTTGTCATTCTTTTCATACGATGTAAAAAAACTCCTTTATGAAATTTTTATTAAAAAAGTATAATTTCTTTAAAATATCAATATACATTTTTCACTTACATATTAGAAAAATAATTTCTAGTTTATTAAACTAATCTGTGCTTTTTTATTATGCATTTAAATTTATTAAGATTTAATGCATTTTTTCAGATTCAATAAATTATCATTCTTTAAACATATGTTGGTCTAAAAATACCTCTAATTATATTTTATGAAATTCTCTCTAATATATTTTCTTTTATCTGTGCTAAATTAATATTTATGAACACCAAATTATCAAAGAGATATAATTTCTTGTCACCACTACAGTTTGGAATAATCCTTTTAGATAAGTTATTTGTTTTTCATATATTTAAGCTTTTTTTCTGAAATCAAAACAAAGAATGTTCTGGAATACAAACCTAATTTAACTAATTCCTATTATTTATCTAATTTCTATTAAGTATAAATCTAATTAATACAATAAGTGCGATAATATTCAATACGATTTTCTTGTAGGATTTCGAACCGAAGATATTTACGCTCTAATCATCAGATTTAATTTATCAAATAGGAAATGATATAAAAAGATGCATTAAAAAATTCCGTCAAATAAATAAATTAAAAAATTACCTAATGCAAAACAAGATACTGTATTCCACATATCACATTTATATTCATGGCTATGTGATCCCATACGAATTAAAATATATGAATAGTATAATAACGAAAAATTTAAATTTAAAAAAACATACAATTATGTAATTGCCAGAATATATTGAATCTTAATATAAAAAAAAAAATTGGCATTATACTTTTAGCTAATTATAATTTTCACTTTTACGGATGTTTGTTGTAAATAATAATTGCACAATAAAGGCAAATAAAACAATGGCTGTGTAAGTGTCATACAATATTAACCAGGTATACAAATATATATGATAACGTACAATCTATGGAATTTAACTTAATAAATAGCATGAAGGATTGATCGCTTATTATTCAATTCATTTTGCAGTCTAATCTTCAGGGTCCGTCAATGTGGAACAGATATCTCATGAGTAATCTACCCATGGATCGAGTGAAAGGGGTAGCTTCTTTTGTGATGGAGCATGCGAAGGTAGATGCTTAACTTGACTCCTAGTCGCTGAAGAAGGAGGTCAATACCCTCGGGGTGACGTTTAGAAGGAACTAGCCTGCATTCGCATATCATAAAGAAGAAAACTTGGACAAGTCCCACCAGTTAGACCTACTAATGAGACAAGATGCTGAACATCACAAATGCCGTCGAGCCTCCTCATTTTCAGAAACAATGTCTACAACAAATCAGAAAGGGGACTGAACCTCCGCCCTAATGCTCACTAGCGGCGAACTTTGCCACTGATACCGAGTTGGGCTACAGTTCCTATTTCAGAGATAATGATTCCTTGGGATGATTAATTGTTCATTTGTTTTTATAAAAGTATATTAAATTATTGCGGTGCTTTATTTATCAGGTAAATACAATCTGTTTTATAAATAGAAAACATTTTCCTGTGCCACATAATTCGTAGAGATTATTTGAAGATACAATTATCATGATAGAGAACAAATAGTTGCCTAATGGTACAGTACTCCAACAAAAAAAAAAAAGAACATTACTTTCTTAAAACACAAAAAGGAACAGAGAACGAATAGACAATATTTAGAAAAGGTACAATTTGTTTCTATGTTCCGCTATAAACAGAGTATCGAAAACCTTTCATCTCTTCACCATTACATTCCTCCGTGGTTTGATATTCTTCCTCCTATCCTGTTTATGCGGTAAATACCGGATTTGGTCCGGAGAAAAAGACTTAAAGGAAAGGCAGAAAGGAAAAAGGAAAAAAACAGTTGACCGAAAAAACAGCAGGGATAGGAAAGTCCTTCGTCACAGGAGACACGGAGGTGTCAAGCAAATGTCAAGTCCCGAGCTTACCTTAACTCTTGGCATCAAAAATACTCCTCTGTTCATGATAAATAGAGAGGCAGAAGAACGACATGGTAGCGGAGATCAGGAGAGCTTAGGTTGTGGTATAAACTATCCATCTCTTCAATGCTTTTCAGCTGTTTTTTATTTTTATTTTTTTCGCTTTCAAACTCGAAATTTATTTGAATTGATCTAGAGACCAAATAATGGCATCTTTAAAGACATTTAACGATTATTTTTATTAAATTATATACAAAAAATATTATTTTATATATATCAACTACAAATTTAATTTAATGTGTCTTTTATTTAGGAAAAGGACTGCTATGACTATTATCGTTATAGCTTAACATAAAATTGATATTTCTCTGTACTTATGTATGTTTTCTTTATATCTAATTTGCATACAAATCTTTGATTTTGGTTTTATTTAAATATAACCTTAATTTCTTAATTTTTTTCCCGTTTCAAATTAAAAATGTTTTCTATGACGGGTAGCCCAATACATTTCATAAATACACATAAAATAATTAAAATCTTTTGAAGCTACTAGGTCAATTAGTCCGGGACAGAAGTTCAAGTATTTCCCACTTATGTCAGAATTAGTCAAGCAAGGGGGCAAGTCGGACAATTTGCTAATCTAAATCTATGAAGGTGTTTCCAAATATTTTGAAGAAAAAAAATACCTGCAACACTACTACTTACAACATTTAAATTAACCTACTAAACATAAAAATGCATTTAAAATATTCCTGTTTTTCTCTTAAATTGTACGTCTTAAAATAATTGATGTTTTATATGTATCACTTAATACAATAAATGTATTAAAAAAAGTATCCCTTTTTTTGCTATTTTTATGAACACTATATCAAAATAACAACTCTATATATTACTACGAACAAAATAATGACTACAATTACAATTTATAGATATTTTTAATTAATCTATATATTTATCCTTCCTATATCCATTCAATCCTAATATAGTATAAGATATACTTAAATTAAATTTTCAGAATATTAAAATTATTCACACGTTTTAAAAACCAAATTGATCTTTAGTTTTATTTAAATTAACTTTGTTGTGTTTCTTTATGTATGGTGATTATATAATTAAGTATTCCTTTGTTTGACTCTCAAACTAATGGCAGTTTCAAAGGATATTCCATACACCACCAATCATGTAGTGCAAAGTCTGCTGGTGCACTTATGGTTGAAATGAGCGTCGAACAAGCATTAGAGTTGATGATAGATAACAAACATTGTGATAATAGACTCCGACCACGTGAGAAATAGCCGGAATGCGCAGACCAATACGTTAGTTAAAATGATTATATCGCATTCGAGCAATATATCAGATAATCCACACATCAACTTGATGACAGTCATATACCTTATTCGATCCATTAGGCATTAGTGGCCATATAATGCGTTGAAAGCATCAAGGAAATGCATCGCTTTATTAATAGGTATGATATCTTCAAGATAATTTGGAAAAAGTTATTTGTGTAATATTAAAAAATTGTAAGATAACGTTAGATCTTTGGAAAAATGCAACATAGTATAAATTTTTACATTTAAAATAATTAATTTATAAATTATAATAATTAATAATATATTATAAGTTATTAATACTTATTATGTGCTTCATAATAAAATATTACAAATATTAATGTTTGCAATATGTTATAAGTTATAATAATTATAACAAATTATAAATTTATAATTCAATATATAATATATTCAAATATATAAACATATGAATCGTAAAGCCAGGATTTTTATTTACTAAATAAAACCGAAATAAGTCAATGTGAGAAATATATATTTAGGAAAGGGTATATGAAATTAAAATGAAGGAAAAGTATTGACGAAATATTTAATACAGGGTTTAATGAATTTTAATAATTAAAGTAAAAAATTTTCATGATATTTGACTTCTTGAACAGAAGGATTTAAAAATATTTCCACAATGAAGCCAAACACCATGTAAACAAAATTTTAAATAAAACAAAAACAAAAAAAAAAAAAATAAAAAAATTTGTCTCTTGAGTTGTATTAAATATTTATACAATTCAAGAAACAAGAAGAATATAGTAAAATGTATTTGAAATATTAAGCTACATGTTAAATATACAAGACTCATCTGAAAAAAATTCATAACTGAACCTGAGATTTTTTACTCAATCTACTCATCATGATTAAGCATAGCTTTAGAGCAGGAAAGGCAAAAAAAAAAAAGATAATAATATTGATAGATTTGATGATAATCAAGATGATTTTCATAATGATAGGAAATTATTTAATGACATACGAATATATATTTAACTTATTTTATCCTTTTAAAGGAATTGTTTATGTAAATAATATGTTTATTTGATTTTCCTCAAATGTGAAATGCATAAAAAACCCAAATTAACCCTTGTTTTAAAGATTACGATTTTAATTTTTATTGATATAAATATATGATACGCATCTTCAAATTATCATCATCTGCATTTATTTGGATAAAAATTATTTTTTATTTCTAATTCTTTAATAAGAAATCAATCCCAAAATTTAATGTTTTGAATATATATAATAAAAATATATATCAAAAATAATTGAAAAATTAAAAAAAGTTAAATAAATCATCAATTAAAATAATAAGTTATATTTATAAGCTGTTATATATAGTGACTAAAATTAAACAAATTATGGTTTTTTAAAATAATGAATGATGATATTTTCAAAAATTGCAGATAAATATTGTAATTAATTAAATTCAACAAAATTTCTTTGTTTATTAATTCTTATTAAATTTTAAATTTTAATTTTTTAAATTATGTATGTCAATAAATATTATTTGTTTACTGAAAAGTTATTAATAGATCCTCTTTTAATTCTCGTACAATTATATCACGTTTTAATTATCTAAACAATATTCTATTTACTGTCTGCAGTTATGTAAACTATCTAAAATGGATGCTATGGAATTCAATTCAAATTAATGTATACATTTTGACAATATTTTAAAATGAATAATTTTATTTATGTAAATAGTCTAAATCTTTTTAGCTTTGATAAAGATAATGTACTTTCCTATTTAATTAGTATTCGTATAATTAAAATATCTTTTTCTTGCGATGAAAAAAACTTCGATTTTATTATGATTTGGAACTAATATTCAAAAAAGACTCTTCATGAATTTGTATAAATGGATTTTGTTTGCAAGAAAAATAAATAAATAAATCCGTAAAATGTAAAACATTCTTTCAATGAGGTAATAAGTTAAAGAATATTTTATGGATTCTATTTTCACTGAAAAATACTTTTTTTCTTATCCCATTTGGTAGACAGTAACATTTAGACCAAATGCAAGAACACTTGTGTTCTCATGGAAGGAGGCAAAGTGGGGTTATGGTGTTGTTGTGATGATAGCCCCGTAGGTAGAAGTCTGATTTGACCGGACGCTGAAGAAGGAGGTCAGGCCTTTTAGGGTAACTACCCTAAAAGGCCTGACCTCCTTCTTCCTAACTTGCGTATCGTATGGGAGAAAACCCGGAAAACTCCATGCAAGTATTCCGACTCACGAGCCAAGATGCTGAACATCAAATACCATGAAGTAATCGTTGTTCTAATTTGAACAACAATTACTTCATAGCGTATTTATAGCTTTCTTCATTGGCTGTAAAGTGTATTTATCAAATTACAATTAAAATATCAATTTAATGAAATAATTTTGATCTCTGATACTAAATTCTTAACAAACACCCATAAAGCTCTTAGAAGCTCATTTCTTACCTCTTTTGTCTTAAAATTTAGTATAGATTCTTTCCGGCTTATAAAATTATCGTGCTTATCTCTTTGCAGGAATTTTCAGTGATTTCCGACATGCTGCACTCCGAAAAATGCTTCCACTACATCAGAATTTTGCCACGTTAATTAATAAGTATATTTTAAACGAAAGAATTCAAGACTTAATCTTTCTTAAAGTAAAATGTTTACTTTTTGTAACGAAAATTTAATTAAAATATATTTGATGTTTTTTTTTAAATTTTATTTTATACTGATTTCCATTTACTTAATATTAAATTTAAACAAAATATTCTCCTTGTGTAACCGTGCTACCTCCTGCGCACATTAAGAGCACCCCCTGTGCTGTTCAGAAGAAATGGTCAGTAGACCTGTAGACTCTCATCCGAGAGGAAATGCTGAGCAACCTGCAATCCAGCCGAGAAACATTTAGTTTACAGTCTATCACGCCCAGAGGAAATCTATTTAACACAACCCTGTGTATTAGTTGACCTATAGATTCTCGTCCAGAGAGGAAGTATATTTCGCGCATCCCGAGCATACCTGAGTATCAGGTTTTCAATTTAAAAGTCGATTCCTTTCACGAATCTATAATTCTATGCCTTTAAATGTGTTACCCATTGTCTTTAGTTAATTGTATGTGTGTGATGTTTGTGCAATCGTAAATAAAGCTGTGAATTCTCAAACTTGTGTCTCAAGTCTCAACCCAACCACACCCAGTTACAATCCAGCTGCACCACCTGCACACTACACTACATATTTAAGATATAAAATTTTAATGACTACAACACATATGGCCTGGTGCAAAGTATACTAAGTTCAAATAATAATTATAATAAGTTTTTAAAAATTCTAATGAAAAAAATTCGAATTTAAAAAAGTTTTAAAAGAAAACTTCTATTAAATTAATCTATTTTAAACGTATTTCTATTTTAAATGGATTCCCTTACCTTATATCACCACGCAATTTAAAACTTAAAAAAGATACATTTAAATGTCATCATGCAAAAATTAAATCAAAAAATACGAAAAGACCTTATAACACAGAATTATATTTTAAGAAATGAGTTATTTTTTTAATATTTATAAAAGAAAATTATTTTGATCAACTTTTAAAATTTAAAAGTTGACCAATTTACTTTAATTTATGTTAGAGATATATCTGACATAAGAAAAAATTTGGCATTTTAAATTTTTTTCTGTAGTAATCAAATAACAAATTTAAATTCTTTAAAAATTAAAATTTAGTAAAATATTTTTACCTTAGAAATTTTTTTCTTGTACAAATTTCACTGAAATTGCTTCTTTAGTTTTTTATCTACATAAATATATTTATGTATGATTATCGTAAGATAACTAAGTTTGAAATTAATATAATAATGAAGGCTTTCTAAATTTTTTTTTTCAATAAACTTTTGTAAAGGCTGAATAAAAAATAAAAAAAATTCAAACATTTTTCATTATCCCAAAATAATCCTTATCTTTTTAACCGAGAACAAAAGTTTATTCTTATAAAACTGAAAGAATTTGAAGAAGAAAAATCCAACCTTTTAAAATTGCTCATATATTTATCTATATATTTTTTAACACTTTTTTCTTTTTTTCTCCTTCAATTTCTTGAGGCGTATAAATAAAATTTATTATTCTCTCTTGAAAGATACTTTAATAAAAGAAATCTTTGCTGAAGTTCATTTGAAAATATGGGATTTTAATATTTGGGGATAAAGTGTGCCGAAATGAACCTGGATTTGAATGAAAATTTCGAAACTAAAAAAATAAATAAATAAAAGACAATGTTGAATGAGAAATAAAAATAGAAAATTAAAGATGCATTGTTTGAATAGATCGCTGAAAAAACTTTATATTAAGTTAGTTTACCAGAAAAGTTAATCCTTCTTTTGAAATAAAATTTATTCAAAAACCAAATTTGTTTCTTCTAAAATAAAATATATTTTTAATATGCCACAAGGAAAAATAAGAATTCAGAACGAGAATTCAAGCTAAAAATCTTAACTGAAAATTATTTTTTTGAAAAATATATTTGAAATGCATTTCAAATGATATTTTAATTGGTGGAAAATGTAAATCATTTATTGTATTTCTAATGCGCACATAAATGTTGAAATTGTGGGAATGCATCATTTTATTAATTTTTAATTTCTACTTTTTTTTTTTTCATTTAGTATATTTTATTCTAACTTATTAATTTTAGAAAAATATGCAAAAAACTAATAATTTAATGAATTCCTTAAATATTTCAAATAATTGCTTAATTTATTATTTTTTGTAATATTTAATTTAAATGAAAATATAATCTGTGAATTGTTATTGAAGTTCACTTAAAAAACGGTTTTTATAATTATTATGATTAACACAAAGTTTTTATTTGTATTCTTAATTTTTATATTTATTTTATTATTTTTATATTTATTACATTTATTTTATTATTTTTATATTTATTACATTTATTTTATTATTTTTATATTTATTACATTTATTTTATTATTTTTATATTTATTACATTTATTTTATTATTTTACATACATAATGTTTACATTTTTCTTCCATTTATTTTTACATTTATTTTCAAATATTTGCTTTATGAATTATTTATTAAAATCAGCATTGAAATAATTGGTATTTGAAAAACTTTTGAATTTTTTTTTAAACGAGAGTAATACATTTTGATTAAAATTGTTGAAAATGTAACAATATATTAAAGACTTTCAAAATTATTTTACTTTCAAAAGAAATAAGAAAAACTTCAAATGTTTAACGGTAACAATTAAAATATTTTCAAAATCCAGTAGATTCGGTAGCGATTGTGACAATTAGTACAAAGTTTCTTGCGGGGATACTTAGGCTAACTAGAGAATTTCCTGTTTTGCCCGTACACTGTGAAACCCTTCCAAAATGCACTGCCCTCCTCTAATCACCCATCCGTGGGCTGTTCCTGGAATACATAATTGATTCATGAAACCTATCAATATCTAACGTAGAAGTAGAACAATTTACAATTTGAATTAATTATATTAAATAAGTTTTTGTATAAATTGTGGGAAAATAAATATGTTGATTATTTCATATTTTTAAAAAATTGTATTGAAAATTATTTGTAAGAAATGCGCTATTTTTCAAAAACGTAATAAAGAAAGGTAATTTAATGAAAAATCTTCTTTATTTATATTATAGATATATCTGCAATAAAAAAATCGGACATTTAAAAAATTTATTCCCTACATTAATCAAATAACAAATTTTAATTCTTTTAAAATTAAAATTTGTAAGATATTTTTGAAAATTTTTTTCCGTGTACAAATTTTACTTGAAAATTGATTCTTTAGTTTTTTTTATCTGCATAAATATATTTATGTAAGCTTATCAAAATATAACGAAGTTTAAAATTAATATAATAATGAAGGCATTGTAAAGTTTTTTCAATAAACTTTGTAAAGACTGACAAAAAAAGAAATTTAAATTATTTTCATTATTCCAAAATAATCCTTATCTTTTTAACCCAGAACAAAGTATATTCTTATAAAACTGAAAAGAATATGAAGAAAAATCCAACCTTTTAAAATTGCTCTATATTTATCTATAATTTTTTTTAATACTTTGTCTTTTTTTCCCCTTCAATTTCCTGAGTCGTATAAATAAAATTTATCATTCTCTTAAAATCATCTCTTTCTATTATTTAAACTTTCCTGAAGTTGATTTGAAAATATGTGATTTTGTATTTGGGAATAAATAACAGAAATATAAACCTGAATTTGAATTAAAAAATGAAAATTTTTGAAATTAAAAATGAAAAAAAGCAAAGGCTAATGTTGAATGAGAAATAAAAATAGAAAATTAATGATGCAATTGTTTGAATAGATCACTTTAAAAAACTTTTATATTAAGTTAGTTTGCAGGAAAAGTTAATCCTTCTTTTGAAATCCAAATTTATTCAAAAACCAAATTTTGCTTATAAAATAAAATATATTTTTAATATGCCACAAGTCAAAAACAAGAAATTCAAATCGAGAATTCAAGCAAAATTTTTCTTGAAATAATAGGGGCACCGAGACAAAAGATTTAAATGTATTTTTAAATGATATTTTTAATTACGTTTTTATGTGAAATCATTTTACTGTACTTAAAATGCACACAGGTATGTTGAAATTGTGGGGATGTATTATTTTATTCATTTTTAATTTCCTGTTTTTTCCATTTAGATCATTTAGTCTAAAATATTAATTTTATAAAAAATAAAAATCTACAATAAATATTTCAAATAATTGGTTATTTATTTTTTTATTTTGTGTAATATTTAGTTTCAAATGAAAATATAAATCTATAAGTGGTTTTTGAAAAAAAAACTGTTTATATTATTGTATGAATAATATAGATTTTAATTTTTACTCTTAACTTTCAGAAGATTTTTCAAAATCAAAATAATACTGTATGGATTATTTATTAAGATCAACATTGAAATAATTTTTGAATTTTGAAAATTTACTATTTTTCTACATGTGAATTTAAAAATCAAAACATTTTGATTAAAAATTCTGAAAAAAAAATTAATTATATACTAAACTTTCAAAATTATTTTCTTTAAAAAGAAGTAAGAAAAAAAATTTAACGGGTATATGATTAAAAGGTATCAAAATGTGTAGACTCGGTAGCCATAACTAGTATAAAAGCAATGCACTGACAGTTAAGCCATCTGAACTATTTCGGGTTTTGTCCCATATCATACCAGATAATTTCGGAATGCACGGTCATTCCCTAATAAACCGAAAGTTGGGTTGTTTGTAGAATCATAAGTGGTATGAAACCTACAATATCTAAGTGAAGAATTAGAACAATGTACAATTTGAATTAATTTTACTAAATACCCAGTATTTTGTTAATTTGCTAGGAAAATAAATTGTTGATTGTTCATATTTTCAAAATATGGGTAATGAAAATTATTTGTAAAAAATGCGCTATTTTGTAACACTTATAAAGTAATTTGATCAAATTTTTAATTTAAAAAGTTGATCAAATCTTCTTTTATTTATATTACGGATATATCTGCCGTATAAAAGAATGGACATTTAAAAATTTATTCCTGCATTAATCAAATAACAAATTTAAATTCTCTTAAAATTAAAATTTAGTAAAATATTTCTTATTTTGAAAAATTTTTTTCCTATACAAATTCCACCGAAAATTGCTTCTTTAGCTTTTTATCTGCATAAATATATACGTATGCTATCGTAAGAAAACGAAGTTTAAAAATAATATATAATGAAGGCATTGTAGGAAACCATTTTTTTTAATAAACTTTGTAAAGTCTGATTAAAAAAAAAAAAAATCAAACATTTTTCATTATCCCAAAATAATCCTTATCTTTTAACCCAGAACAAAAAGTTTATTCTTATAAAACTGAAAGAATTTGGAAGCAGAAAATCCAACCTTCTAAAAATTGCTCATATATTTATCTAATATTTTTTTTAATACTTTGTCTTTTTTTTTCGCCTTCAATTTCCTGAGGCGTATAAATAAAATATTATTCACTCTTTGAAAGATACTTTAATAAAGAAATCTTTGCCGAAGTTCATTTGAAAATATGTGATTTTAATATTTGGGAATGGAGAAATCAACCTGAATTTGAATGAAAATTTCGAAATTAAAAATGAAAAGCAAAGCCAATGTTGAATGAGAAATAAAAATAGAAAATTAAAGTATAGCATTGTTTGAATAGATCGCTGAAAAAACTTATATATTAAGTTAGTTTGCCAGAAAATTAATCTTTCTTTTGAAATCAAATTTATTCAAAAATCTAATTTTGCTTTTGTAAAATAAAATATATTTTTAATATGCCACAAGGAGAAAAAAATAATTCAAAAAGAGAATTCAAGCTTAAAATCTTAAGTGAAATAATATTTTGAAAAGATATAAATGCATTTTAAAATATCATTTTAAAATGATAATTAAAATGAATTGGTGGAAAATGTAAACCATTTTACTGTATTTTTAATGCACACACAAATGTTAAAATTTTGGGAATGCATTATTTATTCATTTTTAATTTCTCTTTTTTTCATTTAGTATTATTTATTCTAAAATATTCATTTCATAAAAAAGGAGTATGCAAAACACTAATGATTTTGAGAATTCCCTAAATATTTCAAATAATTGCTTAATTAATTTTTTTCTGTAATATTTAATTTAAATGAAAATATAATCTAATGTTTTTGTTGACTTTAAAAAACTATTTATATTTTAGTATGAATAAGACAGATGATTTTATTTTTACATTTGTTTATTACCAACTGATTGTTATAAGAATTATTTATTAAAATCAGCATTGAAATAATTTCTATATGAAAAACTTTTGAATTTTTTCCATGAGATCCTACATTTTGATTAAAACTCTGAGAAAATATAATAAATATAATAAAGACTTTGAAAATATATTTAACTTTAAAAGAAATAAGAAATATTTCAAAAATTTAATGAGTAATAGTTAAAAAATTTTCAAAATAGACTTGGTAACGATTGTAACAGTAAATTAGTACGAAGCTTCTTGCATTGGATAGTTAGGCTAACTAGAGTATTTAAAGTTTAGCCCCATACCATACGAAGTCCTTTCGGAATGCACTGACCTCCCTAATCACCCATCGGTGGGCTGTTCGTGGAATACATAATTGGTGCATAAAACCTACCAATATGTAACGTGGAAGAAATAGAACAATTTACAGTTTTAATTAATTAAATTGAATAAGTTTTTGTGTATAAATTGTGGGTAAAATAAATATGCTGATTGCTCACATTTTAAATATTTGAATATTGAAATTATTTGTAAGAAATGTGCTATTTTTAATATTTATAAAATAAATGTAATTTGATCAAATTTTAAAATTTAAAAGTTGATCAAATCTTAGTTTTATTTACAAATATATATGCCATATAAAAAATTGACATTTTAAAATTATTCCTGCATTAATTTAATTTTAATAATAAGTAATAAGTTAATGGTAATAAGTTTTAAATTCTTATTAAACATTAAAATTTAGTAAAATATTTTTCATCTGAAAATATTTTTCTTTTACAAATTTCATTGAAAAATGCTTTAGCTTATTTGTCTGCATAAATATATTTATGTACGTTTATCGTAAAATATTACGAAGTTCAAAATTAATATAATAATAAAGGCATTGTAAAGCATTTTTTTCAATAGACTTTTGTAAAGGCTGAATAAAAAAAAAATAAAACAGTTTTCATTATCCCAAAATAATCCTTATCTTTTTAACCCAGAACAAAAGTTTATTTTTATAAAACTGAAAGGAATTTGAAGAAAAAAAATCCAACCTTTTAAAATTGCTCATATATTTCATTTAATAACTTTTTATATTTTTTCCCACTTCAATTTCCTGAGGCGTAAAAATAAAATTTATTATTCTCTCTTGAAAGATAATTTATTAAAGAAGTCTTCCTGAAGTTCATTTCAAAATATGTGATTTTAATATTTGAGAATGAAGTATGCAGAAATGAACCTGAATTTGAATGAAAATTTCGAAATTAAAAAATAATTAAATAAAAAAAAGCTAATGTTGAATGAAAAATAAAAAATAGAAAATTAAAGACGCATTGTTTGAATAGATCGCTGAAAAAATTTTTATATTAAGTTAGTTTGATAGAAAAAGTTAATCTTCTTTTTGAAATCAAATTTATTCAAAAAACCAAATTTTGCTTCTTGTAGAATAAAATATATTTTAATATGCCACAAAAAAAAAAAGAATTTAAAACGAGAATTCAAGCTTAAAATCTTAACTGAAATAATATTTCTTGCATAATAAGTTTTAAATGCATTTCAAATGATATTTTAATTGGTTGAAAAATGTAAATCATTTTACTGTATTTCTAATGCACACAGAAATGTTGAAATTGTGTGAATGTATTATTTTATTCGTTTTTAAATTTTTTTCATTTAGTATCATTTATTCTAAAATATTAATTTATAAAAATAGGTAAAAAAAACTAATGATTTAGAGAATTCACTAAATATTTCAAATGATTGCTTAATTAATTAATTTCTCTTTGTAATATTTAATTTAAATGAAAATCCTATCCATAGGTTGTTTTTGAATTCACTTTAAAAAATTATTTATATTTTTGTATGAATTATATAGATGTTTTCATTTTTATTCTTAATTTTATGTTTATTTCCAAATAATTGCTATATGAATTATTTATTAAGATCAGTATTGAAATATTTTGGAATTTTGGAAAGCTTTTGACTTTTTTTACATGGGAATAATACATTTTGATAAAAATTCCGAAAAAAATTTAATAATATATTAAAGGCGTTGAAAATTATTTACTTTCAAAAGAAATAAGAACAAATTCAAAATTTTAACAGGTAATAGTTAAAACATTTTCAAATTCGAGTAGACTTGGTAGCGATTGTGACAGTAAATATAAATTCTTACTTAGACTACTGATTGTTAGACTACCTAGATTATTTCAAATTTTGTTCCGTACCATACGAAGTCCTTCCGGAATGCACTGTCCTCCCCTAACCACATATCTGTGGGCTGTTAGTGGAATACATAATTGGTGCATGAAACCTGCCAATATCTAACGTAGAAGGAGTAGAAAGAATTTACAATTTGACTTAATCATACTAAGTAAGTGTTTTGTATAAATGGTGGGGAAAATAAATATGTTGATTGTTCATATTTTAAAAATATTTGAATGTTGAAAATTATTTGTAAGAAATTTTTTATTTCTTAATATTTATAAAATAAATGTAATTTGATCAAATTTTTAAATTTTAAAAAGTTGATCAAATTACCTTAGTTTATATTAGAAATAAATCTGCCATATGAAAAATTAGGCATTTAAACATTTATTTCTCCATTAAATAAATTATAATTTTAAATTCTTTAAATATTAAAATTTAGTAAAATATTTTTCATCTTAAAATATATTTTTCTTTTACAAATTCCGCTGAAAATTGCTTTTCAACTTTTTCATCTTCATAAATATATTTATGTATGTTTCATCGTACGATAACGAAGTTCAAAATTAATATAATAATAAAGGCATTATAAAGCATTTTTTTCAATAAACTTTTGTAAAGGCTGAATAAAAAAAAAAATCAAACATTTTTCATTATCCTAAAATAATCCTTATCTTTTTTAACGCAGAACAAAAGTTTATTCTTATAAAACTGAAAAGAAAACTGAATTTAAAGCAGAAAATCCAACCTTTTAAAATTGCTCATATATTTATCTATAATTTTTTAATACTTTTGTCTTTTTCTCCTTCAATTTCCTGAGGCGTATAAATAAAATTTATTATTCACTCTTGAAAGTAATTTTAATAAAGAAATCTTTCCTGAAGTTCATTTCAAAATATGTGATTTTAATATTTGGGAATAAAGTGTGCAGAAATGAAGCTGAATTTGAATGAAAATTTCGGAATTAAAAAAAATAATAATAAAAGCCAATGTTGAATGTGAAATAAAATAAAAAAAGATGCATTGTTTGAATAGATCGCTGAAAAAACTTTTATATTAAGTTAGTTTGCCAGAAAAGTTAATCCTTCTTTTGAAATCAAATTTATTCAAAAACCAAATTTGCTTCTTCTAAAATAAAATATATTTTTAATATACCACAAGAAAAAAAAGAATTCAAAACGAGAATTCAAGCTTAATATCTTAACTGAAATAATATTTTTTGAAAAGGTATTTAAATCCAATTTAAATGGTATTTTAATTGGTGGAAAATGTAAATTGTACTGTATTTCTAATGCACATAGAAATGTTAAAATTGTGGAAATGTATTATTTTATTAATTTTTAATTTACTTTTTTTCCATTAGTACCATTTTTTTCTAAAATATTAATTTTATGCAAATAATGATTTCGAAAATTTCCTAAATATTTCAAATAATTGCTTAATCTATTTATTTGTAATATTGAATTTATATAAAAATATAATCTACAGGTTGTTTTTGTTCACTTAAAAACTATTTATATTTTAGTAGGAATAATATAGATTTTATTTTTTACTCAACTTGTATGTTTATTTTCAAATAATTGTTATATGGGTTATTTATTGAGATCGGCATTGAGTAATTTTGAAAAGGTTTTGAATTTTTTTACTACAGAATAATACATTTTGATAAAAAGTAAGAAAAAATGTAAGAATATACTGAATACTTTGAAAATTATTTTTCTTTCAAAGAAGTAAGAAAAAAACCATGCTCAAAAGTTTAAAAGCTAACAATTAAAAAACTTTCAAATTCAGTAGATTCGGTGGGGATTGTGACAGTAAACATAGAAGCTTCTCTCACTGATAGTCAGGCTGCCTAAAGTGATAATTTCTGCTCATTGCGAAGTTCTTCGGAATGTACTGTCCTCCCCCTCATCACCTATCGGTGATCTGTTTGTGGAATGCATAATTGGTGCATGAAACCTAATAATGTCTAACACATAGGGAGTAAAAACAATTAACAATTTTAATTAATTAAATTAATTAGGTATCTTACATAAATTCTGTGGAAAATAAATATGTTGATTAAAAACATTTTTCAACATTTATATATTTCTAGTACATTTTTAATTTTTTTGTTGAATATCATTTTTTCAGCGTATCATATATATCACATATATTAAAAGATACATTTGCAAATCAGGCTATGACATGATATATATTTATTGAGTTTATTATGATTTTAATATTTGAATGTATATATATTTCCTGCATTTTTTTCATATGTTTCCTCTTTAATTTAAAAAAAAAAAAAAATTAGTTTTACAGTTTATTGTGGCAAATTACTACATTTAAAAAGAAAAATAATAAATTTGTTGTAGCTATACACATTTATTTCTTTTAGCAAATAAATGCATTTATAACCAAAAAAAAAAAGTAAATAAAAGTATATTTACATTATAATGTCTTAAAAACAAAATTACAGACGACATGCATTTTGTTACATGCGTACATTCTTCTATATTTTAGCACATATAACACAAATATTTTTCTCAAACAATGATTCTTATATATAAATTATATTACTTTCTTACACGCAATCATATTAGTTATATATGCAAAACCTTATATTGCATCTGTTTCTTGTCAGAAAAAAAAAATAATAAATTATTTTAGTTCCAAAATAGACATAATTTGGATTACAGTACAAAAATATATTACTTATGGTAGTCTGCCATATAAAAAAGAGCAAGTAATAAAAAAAAATTTAAAGTCAATTCCTACTTTTTTTTTTTTTCACTATTTTGCGTTAAAAAAGGCTTTTATAAATAATTTTTCATCGATTTTTTTAAAATTTATCTAGCGCCGTCTATTGGTAGATATATGCAACTTAAATCTAAAGAAACTAAAATTAATTAATTAAATTTAATTACTGAATTAATATTTGAGAAAAAAACTGTATTAACATCAAGTGTCATCCACTACAAGTTCAAAAGAAATGTATTTGAACTTGAGGGGATGAATAAAAAGTATTTTATTAACGATTGAAAATTTCAACAAGATTTATATAGGGAGAATGTGAGCTAGAAGAAGGAATTGAAAAATGGAGCATCCTTAATAACTTTGTAATTATCATTAGGTCATTATAAGTGATATCTTAGAAAATGGAATCAAGGGAACTAACGTATAGGGCGATTTAGTTTATTAACAAAATTAATTAACACAATTATTAAGCGCTAACTGGAATTTTTTTAAAATTGAAAACGAGAATCTTGAAATAATCAATTCAACATTCGAAAATTAGTGTAAATATAAATTTTTGTGAAATTTCTCATAACTTTTAAAATTAAAGACAGTACATATAATAGAATTGTTTCATTCGCTGTCTGAATAATATGTTGCCATCTTCTTGTTAAGATTACTAATAAAAAAAGCAAGAAAATTTGCTCGATTTCAGTGAAAAAAAGTTTATAAATAATTAAAATAATTAAAATTGTTTAATTAGATAATAACAATTGCAGCTTTATTATTTTATCGCAATTATAATATTTAGTGGCAATAAAATCATTAATAACATCCCATATGAGCAACAAATGTTTAAAATATTTTTAGACCTAGCCATAAAATTGCGTAATATCTTTTCAATCCATTCTATTAGCTCACACTCTCCCGATATATATCTTTTCAAATTTTCAATCCTTAATAACATATTTTTATTCATCCACTCAAGTTCAAATGCATTTTTGAACTTGTAGTGGATAATGTTAATGCAGTTTTTTTTTTTCAAATATTAATTCAGTAATTAAATTTAATTAATTTTAGTTTTTTTAGATTTAAGTTGGATATATCTATAATTGGATGGCGCCAAATAAATTTCAAAAATAAATGAAAATTATTTATAAAGGACTTTATGCAATATAGTGAAAAAAACGTAGAATTGACTTAAAAATGTTTTTTTTTTATATTACTTGTTTATCATCAATTGCCGAAAGCTAAATGATTTTTTGAATGATTGTGATTTAACAAAATACTCTTTTAAAAAAATTTTTATAAATTTATTGTTAAGCATTATTATTCTTTTAATAAAATAATTTACTTATGAAACTAGCGTTAATTGGAATTAAACAAGACAGTTAAATCGGATTAAAAGTAAAATAATTTGATAGAAACTAAGTACTATTTCAAATTATTATAATTCACTTTCTATTAACTCTATAATTTATTAATAAATGAATATTTTTAAAATTATTTCTCTCATTATAAATCCAATGAATATTTTATTAGCATATTTATAAATAGAATTTTTTGTCTTTTGCAATAATGATGTAGTTATCAAATTTTTTTTTATTATTCCTTTAAATTTGCTTACGAAAGCTTATGTTTTTACCTTATGATATGTAAAGGTTTTATGACTTGCAGAGTTTTCATTTAATAATTTAACACATTCATTTTTTTAATTTGCTTAGTATTTAATTTTAATCTACATATTTATTTATTTAATGCCTATATATATATATATATATATACATATATGATTATGGTTTTTTTAAATCTTCTTTGCTACTGGGATTAGTTCAAAACCAAGTAAGAAATATAATTTTAAATATTGATTTAACTCATGAAGATAAAAATAAAATTTTTAAATCGATGAAAGCTAATGCATATTTCTATATGATAAAATTTTTAAACGAAAATATTAATAAATGAATGTGTACAAAAATTTTTTTCATACCTTAAGTAACATTAAAATTGAATTATTTTTTATAGTTTCTTTCGATAAATTCTAATTTTTTTCGATTGAAAGATGATTAATGGTTTTATAAAATGATGAAAGTCACATAAAATAAGTAAGTTTTTCTGAAACTGCAGAGAAAAGACTAAAAAGATTCGCTGCTAAAAAGCTCTTTTAGTGAAACTCTCACAAAATGTAAATATAATTTTTATATCGTTAAGTGAAATATTTTAATACCAAAAATTCCATTATTCGAAATCTGAAAATTTGTATTTTAAAATGGTTAAAAATTAAACAAATTGATTCATAAATGTATCGAAAAAACCATATTTTAATAGGTGAAAGTTTATCTTGGTTCTGTAACTTTTATTTATCAAGAATTTTTGCTACACCGTCGCTAATGTAACAAAATTCCAATTTTGCAATAATTTTACATTCAAGTTTTCAATTAATATCTTAAAAATTGTGTTGGTAATATTAAATGGTCGATTGTTTTTCATCTATAGTATATTTTTTTGGATTAATGATAGCATCCTTGTTTTGATTTCGGAGGATCTATACATAGGTCGTATAGATCAACGGTTGCCAAAGTAGAATATGTTGTTGTTGTTTCTTATCCCACTTGGCAGACATGAAGGGGAAGGAAGCAGCTTCTGTTGTGATGGAGCACCCGTAGGTAGAAGCCTGACTTTTGCTCCGTGACGCTCTTACAGTCATATGAGACCGGGACCTACGGCTTAAAGTGGATTCGAACCACTACAAACACCCATGGCACCGCCGGGACTCGAACCCGAAACCTGTGGCACCAAGCGCCAGAGCGCCGGACACTCGGCTATTCAGGTCCCAAATTTGTGAATGCCAACGGCACGCGGTGTTCCCCAGGTGGTCACCCACTCAAGTACTGACCGCCCAATGATGCTTGACTTCGGTGATCTAACGAGAACCGGTATATTCAGCATGGTATGGCCGTTGGCTCCGTAAGAGAATATGTAGTGCCTTCTTTGCGAGGAAACATAAAGATGGTGGATTGCATCCTAAGGGGTTTATTATTGCATTAAATAAAAATAACGGAATAGAATAATTATTAATGATGATTTATAGTAGAAACATAATACTTTTGTGTTAAACATGTAGATCATGCATAAGTAATAAAAAGAAATATGACTTAGTACAAGATTATTATTATTCCTATTTATTTTTATCTTCATTATAAAAATTTTGTTATCAATGATCTTGGAAATACGAGGAAAATGAAAACCAAATAAATCTAAACACCCAGTGATTTAAAAAAAAATTATAATAATGTTCAATAAACTAATTTTAACGAATCAAGAATTTTCGAAAAATATGCATTTTTTATACATTTTCTGTCATTTTTTTCATTTATAAATATATTTCAAATGAATAAAAATAAATATAGTTTTTTCGAAAGTTTAATGTAAAATGATTGGAAAATGAAATTGTACTTTAATGTGTGAAAGAAATAAATATTTCTTCTAAGATTCAGTATGATTATTTTTATATGCAACTTAAAAATAAGATAAAAAATTAATAAAATTTTTTATAATTGTTAAGTAATGAAAACCCAGATTATAAAGCACAAATTTCTATTAGTGATATTATACAACATATATATATGAGATTTATTCATTTTGGTTGTATGATAAAATAATAACTTTTTGGGTTTTAATTGTATAAAAATAATAAAAAAAAATTGCTTACATGCACTGATAACATTTTTGAAAAGTGTATTATATTAATAAACATATTGGATATTTCAGTGGATTAACATTTCTGATGTTTTTGCAATTGTAATTTTTTTGTTTAATTTTAATTTACATTGTACATTTTTCTACACAAATATTTAATTAGCTTTTCTTTTTGAATAAAGATTTAATTATATTTTAATGTAAGAGAAAACAAACATAAAAATATTTAAAATTTTGATAAAATAAAAATAAACTTAATAGGAAAAGTACAAAATTCAGATTAATTAAATAATTGCTAATATTTTATTAACGATTTTTAGCTCACTGTTATTTGTTTAAGATAAATTTTCACTTTTACACTAATCTTATTTTTAAATTAAATACATTGTTTAAACAAAGGCACTTTTCGAATTTCAATAGAAAGAATCTTTAAAATTTTATGATATCTAAATATTATCTTTTAATGTGTTTTCTAAATATGTGTCTATATAAATTATCGCCTTCAATATTTAAGTTAATATTTTAAGCTCTAATGCTTATGAAAATATATATTCCGTATGTTTAAGTAATGCATTACTAATTACACAGTTTATTGTTTTTAAGCAAAAAATTATTTGTTTTAATTATTCATTCACATTTTTGTAAAAAAAAAAAACTATGATAATGGCTATTTGAAAAGATTTACTTTTAGCGACATTGTTTTAAATCGTAGAACATTGTTATTTGTATACGTGGGACGGAATTTAAGAAGTGTTTGCAAATCTTTAGTGCAATGAATATATATTTTAGGTGACCGAAATTCAAATAATACTTATAAAATTGTAAAGTTCTTTAAAATTTCTTACAATTTAGATACTTTTAAATTATACAGGGTATTTCATATTGAATGTGATAAAAAAACATAACTCTGAACCCTGTATTTCAAATTTACTGTGAAAACATAAATATCCCAAGTTTCCATAAATGCCCTATAGGTGCCCTTGGGTTGACCGGAAAATATCTACGCGATATCCCACTTCTTGCCACACTCGTGATAGAATATCCTGTGTTAAAGATTCCAGCACTTAAGTTATTCGTTGTTTCAGTTGCTGGGAAATGGGAAAAGGAGGCATGGATACTTTGTTTTTAACAAAAACTCATAGGAAAAATTCACAAGATGTTAGATCTGGGGATCTCGGTGTCCAACAAACCAATGTCATACCGTTTGATCCAGCACGGTCATTCCAGCTATGGAGTAAATTATCGTTCAGGCACTGACGTACGTTTTTATGCCAATGTGATGGAGCACGTCTTGCTACATTATGAAGACGAGAACCGCTTCCTCCAACTGAGGAAACAATCATTCTGATAGCATATCTTGGTAAATGCACCTTTTAATTGATTTTTCCACGAAAAAAAAAAAAGCACCAAAAATGCAACTTTTGGAACTGGCGCAGAAATTGTCCGCCTTTGGAGAATCACGCTGATGTTCCATTACACCATGTGAATTTTCTGTCCCCAATATTTTAAATTATGGCGATTTAACTTTGCTAGAAATGTGAAAAGGGGCTTCATCCGTAAACACAAGTATATTCGTGAAACCATCTACCTCCAATTCACCTTGCAAATTCTCTCACAAAGCTTTACTCAACGGTGTGTCAGAATTTTTACGCATACATCATCTTAAAGGGGTATGGCCAGAATTGTAAACGTTTCCATAATACACGCCACACCGTGGTATGAAGCACATTGAGTTCAGAACTCGTACAACGCGTTGATTTTGTGGAATTTCGTAAAAACATTTCATGAGTTTTTTCAGCAATTTTTGTTTTTGTTGCATTCGCCCTAGCCTGGTTTTCTTACACAACCTGTCCGTGCCTTGAAAATACTTCCCCTACCGTTCGATATCGTGACGATGCTGTGTTTTTCTTTACCAAATTCGTGCGAAAATGTCTTGAACAACAACAAACGAAGATGTTTGGTGTTTTTCAAAACGCAATATGCTTTCTCCTGCAAGAATAGCACCTTTTTGATTAACAGTTCCTCTAGCGGTGATTTCGTAACTGGAAGAATTTCCGCTGTGGCCAAATGGAACTTATATAATTGTAGTTTTATAATTAATTAGTTTCGGCTAAATAAAATAATTACAGAATTTGTACTAAGCTATTATTTTTATCCTCTTCAATATGAAACATCCTGAACTTTAATTTAAATCTCACAATTAATGGCTCAAAATGGATTACACAAGAGTCAAACACTATACAAATGCAAAATTTCCCATCACAGCTGAAACAAAAACAATTGTCAATGTGCATTCACTAAATCACTTAACTATTGTTCAAATAAATACTATCCAAGAGCATTTTCATTTCCATCATTGAAAAATCTGTGAGTCTTTTAAATAAATTACTTAACAAATCGTTAAATTAACGAGGCCCTTAATTAAACAATTAAAAAAGATTCCTAAATTTAAACACACAAAGTCTCTTTGTTTGTAATCGTGTTCATTTACATAAGTGTCCTGTTCATTTGAACAACCAGTCTGGAATGAATTCGGTCAAAGGGTTGTCGATGTACAGGAAATTGCGCGCATCCTCTTTAACAGTGGTTATCAAATTGGAATACATGGTCTTCTAGAGGACCGTGAAGCAGTTTCAGAGACATCGAACAAATCTTTTGCAATTATTGCCGAATAATGTTTTCTTTTCCCGATGAGATTTTTATTTTCAAAATAATTTAGGATATACTTTGGCTTTTCTCTTACCTTATTTAATAGGCCTTTATAATCTAGATTTAACTGATTACTTAATTTATTTTCTGTAGTGTTTTCTGTTTAATGATCAAACTGGCTGTTATTTAAAAATGTTTTTAATGTCGTTTAATATTTATTTTTTATTAATTTGTTTTGTAAACAAAATCATTAATATTATCTTATTTTCATTATAAATACAACTGTTTTATTAACACTAACAAATATAATAATTGTAATTAATTTATGTTTTAAACTAGTCCATTATCCATTGAAAAAAAACACCACCTGGAGTGAAATTAAAAAAATTTTTGCAATGCATTGTTGCAATAGAGTGGGATTTAACCATTTGTTAACGTTGGCGACTTGAACAAAAAAGTTTTCGGAG